>JACXGM010005318.1:0-35412 GCA_016801145.1 Umbra pygmaea | reverse complement strand
ATCAGAGGATGGGTACATGGTGGCCATAAAGGGATGGACATGGTCAGAAACAATGCTCAGGTAGGCCGTGGCATTTAAACAATGCCCAATTGGCACTAAGGGGCCTAAAGTGTGCCAAGAAAACATCCCCCACACCATTACACCACCACCAGCCTGCACAGTGGTAACAAGGCATGATGGATCCATGTTCTCATTCTGTTTACGCCAAATTCTGACTATACCATCTGAATGTCTCAACAGAAATCGAGACTCAGCAGACCAGGCAACATTTTTCCAGTCTTCAACTGTCTAATTTTGGTGTTCTCTTGCAAATTGTAGCCTCTTTTTCCTATTTGTAGTGGAGATGAGTGGTACCCGGTGGGGTCTTCTGCTGTTGAAGCCCATCCGCCTCAAGGTTGGGCGTGTTGTGGCTTCACAAATGCTTTTGCTGCATACCTCAGTTGTAACGAGGGGTTATTTCAGTCAAAGTTGCCCTTCTATCAGCTTGAAGCAGTCGGACCATTCTCCTCTGACCTCTAGCATCAACAAGGCATTTTCGCCCACAGGACTGCCGCATACTAGATGTTTTCCCTTTTCACACCATTCTTTGTAAACCCTAGAAATGGTTGTGTGTGAAAATCCCAGTAACTGAGCAGATTGTGAAATACTCAGACTGGCCCGTCTGGCACCAACAACCATGCCACGCTCAAAATTGCTTAAATCACCTTTCTTTCCCATTCTGACATTCAGTTTGGAGTTCAGGAGATTGTCTTAACCAGGAACACACCCCTAAATGCATTGAAGAAACTGCCATGTGATTGGTTGAGTAGATCATTGCATTAAGGAGAAATTTAACGGGTGTTCCTAATAATGCTTTAGGTGAGTGTAGATCCCAATGTTATTAAGATGAAACACAGAATGAATTTACTGTAAAGAAGAATCTTTTTTGGCTTTGCCAATTTCAGGTGTTTTCAGTAATGAAACATAAGGAAAGAGCAGCAAGACACGACTTTACAATTGGACAGACATATACTCTGGGACTAAGACACCAATTCCCATTCACACATCCTTCGTTCTATCACCTAGGCTGCAGGCACAGAGATGTGGGGTGCATTTAAATGTGTCCCCTATACTGCAGACCCTTAGCATTAAGATTCAGAATAGGCTTCCATCGAGGTGTGTGTTGTTCCCTGCTTTGTATTCGTCCACTTGCAGGTCTATCAATCTGTCTCTTTCAGCAGCAAGCCCTGTGGTGTCAGCCAGACCCTGGGAATGAAGCTCCGTCTCTAACACACCTCCACAAGCTGCTATACGGGCCCCCGCTAAAATGCTAATGGCATTAATGCTAATAGGACCAACCGACAGAACAAATAGAGAGAAGTGTGTGTGTTTAAGAGAGCAGAGATGACATCCTGATGAAGATTGACTTGCTGGATAATGGAAACCCACTTCTGGCCTCCAGAGAGTAGGCAGTGCTGGAAAGAACAGCCAGGTATAGGTAGATGGAAGGCCTGAGGGACTGGAGGTGGAGCCCCGGAGGGAGAATAGTAGAAGCGTTGTGGAGTGTGAATGGAGATCAGAGGACCTACACTTTCAAACACCCCTTGTGGAGAATCACTCAGTTTTTCTGTGATCAATTTCCACCAAGCAGGCACTTACTAGACCACTGGTGGTTGTGCAGGAAAGCCCCGGACAGAGCCGGGGAATACGATGTTATACTGCTAACAGCACAGCAACGACCGTGGCTAAACTAAACCTGGTATAGCACTGTTTTCAGGGTGGGGGTTGAGGAATGGAGGTGAGGAGCACAGGGAAAAGGGACATACAGCAGTGAGGAGAGGAGGTTCAGGGGTGTGAGTCGGGTTTTAGCCCCGGAGATGCGCTCCTCTCTGATCCCATGGCAACACTGATCTATAATTCATGCCAAGAAATGGAAAAAGGAGAGTTTACACCATAGAAACACACACAAACACACACATAGAGTATAAACCAACAAGGGAAGTTGGAGGTTCACAGGAGTGCACGCTCTCTCTCAGCCTGCCTCTCTACCTCTTAAACAGCATAATAGCCAATCTCTCAGATGTCTGTCTCTTGGGGGCCCAGAGCAGACCGTCACACAGTGATTGAACGTTGGGTCTATTCTCAGGGACAGAGATGATATATAGATAGATAAATACTTCATTGATCACCGTGGGGAAATACAGCAACAACATACCAAGCCAGAGCTCAAAGTGCCTAAGTGCCAGTCTGTGTGTTACCGAAACGCCATCAGGGTATTTCGAAACGTGGAGGAGGATTTCAAGTTCTGGGAAATGGCAGTCTAAGATCTCTGGCGCCTCATTGGATGATCAGAAATAACAGACATGTCTAATCCCCTCCCATGGGGCCATCACTAGAACTGGACAGGTTGGGTGGACAGCTCTGTCTGTCAGGTGAAATGCTGCATATAATATCACATTTGTTTTTGCAACGTGCCAGATACAACATATCTGCCCTTTACGATGATATGCTTAGTCATGAGCCCATTATAACTGTGCAATCAGAATTTATTAATAATCGAATAATATACATTATTACAAGAATTTACACAGGGATGGAAAAGTTACAGTAGCAGCAAAAATATAACTATATACCGGTACACAGGGATTAGTGCCTGTGGAGGTATTCAGTAGTGTAGAATATGCAGGAGACCAGGTATCTAGATAAAGCTGCAACATACTGAGGTTCTATAACTAAAGATTTGTTCACACTGCAGGCCTTACTGCTCAAATCCGATTTTTATGTGGTTTGGAATACTGACTGTTCAAACAGTGTTTACAAGTGAAGAAATTGGATTTGTCTGCGTTCAGAAAGCAGGTTCTTCATGTGTTAACCAATGGAAATGTCATGGAGCTGTGTAGAGCAGATTCCACAGGGGAAACTTCAAACTATTAATTTCTGTCCAACAGGATGAAGCAGTTGAGGCTGGGGAACACTTCTCTGATTCCCTGACCATCAGCACCCGTTCCCACCAAGGCTCCGATCCCCTGTATTCTTCTCCCTGTAAACCAACAGCTGCCCATCCAGTCACAACTCTGTCAAGCTCCTAAAGTTTGCAAATAACACCACCCTTGAATTGGATTAATTTCAAATGGAGATTCTAGCTACAGGTTGCAGATTGACCATCTGGTCTCTGGTGCAGCCAGAACAACCTGGAGCTCAATGCTCTAGACAGTGGAGATGGTAGTAGACTTTAGGAGAAGCCCAGCTGCCCTTCCCCCCAATGCCCTGTGTGGCTCCTCAGTTAAATCTGTGGAGTCCTTCCGCTTCCTGGGCACCACCATTGCCGGGGACCTCAAGTGGGAGCTGAACATCAGGTCGCTCACAAAAAAAGCACAACAGAAGATTTACTTCCTGCGGGAGCTGAAAAAGTTAAATCTGCCAAGGACTGTGATGGTGCACTTCTACACTGTCATCATAGAGTCCATCCTGACCTCCTCCATCACCGTCTGGTCAGGGGCGTTGGACTGGGGGTGAAACCGATACTGATTACCAGGGCCCGAGGGGAGAGAGGGCCCTCGAAAAGTCTGTAATATAGTTTATATTTTATAACATGGGGGCCCATCAGGACTGCCTATGCATAGGGCCCAGGATCTTGTGCTACGCCCCTGCGTCTGGTACCCTGCAGCCTCCACCACAGACAAGGGCAGCCTGCAACGCATTATTCATTCTGCAGAAAGGGTATTTGGCTGCAATCTGCCTTTGCTACAAGACATACACGCCTCCAGATCTAGGAGGGCAACAAAGATTGTGGCCGACCCCTCCCACCCAAGAAATGGATTATTCAGAACTCTATCCTCTGGCAAAAGGTTGAGGTCTATAAAAACCAAAACCTGCCGCCACAAGAACAGTTTCATTCCCTCAGCAGTCGGCCTCATGAACATGCCCCAGAACAGAATTACAGTATATGCCGGCAATGGGGAGCTACAGTTCACTGAGGGAACCATGACTGCCAACATCTACTGAGACATACTGAAGCAGAGTATGATCCCCTCCATTCTGAGACTGGGCCGCAGGGCAGTATGCCAACATGATAACAACCCCAAACACACCTCCAAGGCAACCACTGCCTTGCTAAAGAAGCTGAGGGTAAAGGTGATTGACTGGCCAAGCATGTCTCCAGACCTAAACCCTATTGAGCATCTGAAGGGCATCCTCTAATGGAAGGTGGAGGAGCGCAAGGTCTCTAACATCCACCAGCTCTGTGATGTTGTCATGGAGGAGTGGAAGAGGACTCCAGTGGCAACCTGTGAAGCTCTGGTGAACTCCATGGTGAAGAGGGTTAAGGCAGTGCTGGAAAGCCAATTAGTGGTCACACAAAATATTGACACTGGGCCCAATTTGGACAATTTCACTTAAGGGTGTACTCACACAGCAAATGTACACTGTTATATAAGCTGTACACTTACTACTTTACATTGTAGCAAAGTGTAATTTCTTCAGTGTTATAATCAAATAATTACAAAAATGTGAGGGGTGTACTCACTTTTGAATGATAATGTATATATACATTACACTGTAGATATCCTGCATTTCTTGCACCTTAACCAGTTAGGGATCGCCCCCTAATTGTCAAATTCTCCCTAAGAAAACATATCCAAAGTTAACCTTTTGTTACACTGGACCTGAGGCAGGGACAAACATATGGTTGATATTTTTTTAAAGAAAATAATTCATTTAAAATATGTCACAACATGAAATAAAGAAAATGCATAATTATTTTCTGTTTTTATTTTTTTCTACATCCTCTTTGAAAGAATCCTACAAAGCCATATATTAAGATAGGGTGCTTGAACCAATTCAAATAATTGGTTGGTAAGGGGCTGGCCACATAAGTCTAACATTTTAGAATGATTCAGTGAACAGCCAATGAGCTGTAGCTTTGTTTGTAAAACTATATTTTTAGAAATAAAAAAACTATTTTTAGCTCCTACAGACGCTTCTGGAAGGTTGCAGCGCCGCAGCATCATAGCTGGTGAGCTTGGCATTGGAGATATTTTAATTTTTTTATTTCACCTTTATTTAACCAGGTATTTTATTGAGAACAACTTCTCATTTGCAATCGCAACATGGCCGACGTGGTTTGATGCTGATGAAGCTGCTCATTGGGTACTTCGGCAAATCCAGTTTTTGAAGCCACAGTAGTAAATTAACTTGTTTAAGGTAGCTGAATAGGGTAAAGTTAGTGAACACTGTTTTGTTTGTTTTCTGTTTCCCGCTCTTTTGTCACATGATTATCCACATGTCTATGTCTGACCAATAGATCATTCTCAATCATCAGCCACAGCTGCAGCCACTACATCGTTAACTGTCTATTCAAGGCTGGTTTAAGTTGTTGTTGTTGGACAATGTTGAATGTACAGTAAGTCTGTGTGTTTAGTGTTGTTACATGTTATACTGAGAAGCTTTTTGCACATTGTGGTGTGATATTTTGTACATAGTGTTTTTGTTATGAAATCCCCATTTGCCTTCAGTATACACCTTTTAATTTGTCTCCTTTCTTCAAACACAAATGGAAGATTGTTACACATGTTTTATACACAGCTAGCTAAAAGCATTCAACAGGTTGGGGTGCGCCTAAGCACCCTTCAACAGTTAAAGTTGACCCGCCTTTCTAAACCAAAATCAAATGTTGTATTGTAGCCTAGCACAGATGAGTATTTATGAAAACCCAAGTGAAACATACCTAACACATTAGGACAGGTCATACTCAGGTGCTAACAATAATCTGAAGGAAATACTAACATGAGGGGTGTCTAAAATATTAGTTTCAATCGGGAATTCAAATATGAGTTTATTCTTAGGATACCTACATAATTTTTGAATTCTAAGATTGCCAATTTTACTCTTTTGAACCAGTTTTATAATATATTAACAGATATAAGGGAAATCATTTATATTTACAGTGCCAAATCAAATGTGTGATGTATGGTTTGCGAACATAGGTGTTCATAGCTGTCAATCAAACCTGAACTATACGGTGACGTCTAATGAGTTTGCAGAGCAAGTGCAACCCCTAAACACAGGTGAAAAAGAGCGAAACCAGGAACCTACTGTAGACACTTCAGAGAAATAAAGAAATAGGTCTAGAGCGGGGACCCATTTTAGCTCTAGGGCGTCTAAATTCACATTCATTAGACCCTAGAGACCTAAATAGTTCTAAATATTGCCTAAAATTACAGAAGGCATCTTTAAGTGAACTGCATGAATATGATTGGATATAATTACAAGGAACAATCCCCTGACTTCCTGAACTTTGTTAGGTTCCACAAGTCCTTCTTTGATTTGTTCTTGGACATCAGCCGCCTGCTGGTCTCCTGAGACCGGATTCCTCTATCTTTCTTTTCTTGTGAAAGGTACTTAGCAGAAGCCTCAGTCACAATTTTAACAACCCTCTCAATACTCTGCGTTGGGCAAGGCAAGTTGAGCACCTCTGAGGTACTTAGGGGGCAGGCTTTGGCTCTGACACACTTTCTGACCAGGGTCAGTGGAAGATAGTGTAAATGGAACAATTACAAGTAATACCAGTTCAGTTATCTATTCGCTAAAGTTCTCCAACCGCACTATTGATGAGGATGGGGTTGCGGGTTGAGAATGTCCTGTAGTCCACAATCAGCTCCTTGCTGACATTGAGGATGAGGTTAGTACTCGTCTCTTCATCAGCCCTAATACCACTGTGTCATCTGCAAACTTGGATGATGGTGTTTAATTGCTGAGATGCTATTGCTTATCCCCACCACTTGGGGGCAGCCCAGCGACCCCATCTTGATAATGAGCTTGCAGGGGATTAGGGTGATGAATGCTGACCTGAGCTGACCTGGTAGGAGAGTGCATTGTGAAGCAAAGTTTAAATGGTGTCATCTGTTGATCTGATGGGGCCGTATGCAAATTTGAGTTTTTTTGTTGTTGTCTGGGATGATGGATTTGTTGTGGGGCATCACCGGTCTTTCTAAAAACGTCATAGAATGGAAACAATGGATGTCCTCTTGAAGCAAATGATATGTTTTTCTACTGTGTGCATATGTAGATATGTGCAGATTAAACAGTGAAAAAGTATGTGTGAAATCAGCTCCTGATGGTGAAGATACATTATTCTTGGTGTCAATATGAGGCCATCTCATACGCGGCTCCAGGACGTGATAAGATCAGTGACCGTGTGTTAAATAGAGGCCGTATCTCTCTCTTACATCAGAGTTTCAGGAGTGTCGCAGGTAGAAACCCTCCTCAGCCTCAGGATTACTCATATTTTATTAAATCCCTCCCTTCTAGAGGAGGGAAATGGGGGAGCGAGAGGAGAAATATAATTTATCTCTTACGCTACCTGATGAATCTGCTCTGGGTGGGTAAACTATTTATGAGTCTCGCTGCAAAAATTCCTCCATGCGTCTCTTCCCCTCTACGCCTCAGCTAACCAAATCTAATTCAACTTCGCGACTCACAAATATGCACACAAACAAACACACACACACACAGGCAACTATAAGCCTACATAAACATGCAGACACACGCACGCACACGCAGGCTGTACACAAATCTATATTGTATGAGGTTGGCAGGGCCATTGAGTGACGCAAGTTGGGTCCTTGTGAAGAGAAGCTTTCAGAAAAGACAGTGTTCCTGTTGTGATTTTGTGTAGTTCATGGCAACACAAAGCAACATCACCTTCCTTGACACACGAAAAATACTACTGTCCCTCTTGACTGGTAAATGGCTGGCAATGGATTTGTTGATTAGGCAGTGTTTCATTAAATTAGTTGTATTGTTAAGAGCATGGAGCCGAAAACTGACTTTGATCACAATGCCCAGTGGTAGACTTAGAGCTATTGCCTCAGGCCTCATCAGCAATGGCCTCACTAACCAGGCATTATTGAGCAGAGTCATTATTTTGACAGAGTCAATGGCAAAGTGATGCAAATGCGCAAGTGCCTTAAACCTGGATTATATCTGAATTCCAGCTGGGGGCGACACATGCAGATGTTGAAGGAGGTCGGTTTCTGTAGAAGTCTATGAGAAAATCAGCCACGTCTCACTTGATTTATGACCTCAGTAAACATTTTCATAATGAGTTTATAGTCCCAGTCGCTAGTTTTTAGTCTTCTGCAATACAGAATGATGTTCATTTTTTTAATCATGGTCTCGTTGATTTTAAAATTGTCGATAAAGCAGGGGGTGTTTTAGGGCGTGGTTATGTAGTGAGTGTGTCACTTTGGTTACCTAATAATGTCTTGTTCAGCATTCGTTTGTACGCCAAGACACTCAAAGGAGTCGGCAGTTCGGTTTTTCCGGTAAGTAACGTTACATTTTGTTTTAAACTGTTTTTTGTTAGCCAACCTTTTTGTTAGACACCCTCTCGTCTAAAATGGTTTCATCTGCAAACAAGATGGCTGCGACGGTAACGGCAAACTCGATGACTCAAATCAGATCTCCGCAAACCAATAGGTGACGTCACACATGTTCCGTCCAGTAGTATATACAGTCAATGGTCACTACCCAGTTCAATACAATTTAAACCTGGCATCCGGTGAATATGCACATATGCCAAAGACTGTGGTTTGTCTATCCAACTTTATGTCACTTACCTACGGGACGAAACACAACTTCCTTTGCACAACTTTGCAACTTTCTCCCATCTGGTTTTGTCATTTACACAAGATAACATGCTACACATAACAGCAGTTGGCTAGCTAGCTATCCAGTGAAATGACTACTCCAGTTAGTGCAATGCCACTTTGACATGATAGCCACAGATGGATTGATTTGCTGGTTCCAACTATGTGGACACAGACAATAGCAAAAGCTGAATGATCTAGGAATACTGTGCTACCACAACACGTTACATATGTACACGGGTTACATATACAAAGTGTCTAACAGAACATTAAAGATGACTTCCTCAGTATTATGCGATATGTACAGGCCTATTTAGGCCTCTAGGTTCTAAAGAATGTGAATATAGGCGCTGTCAAGCTAAAATAGGATCTCTTTCATACTCTGTTTTCTTTCTCTCTGAGGTGTCTAGGGTCATACCAGGGACGTCACTAAAGATTTAGAGATAGGGGGGCTAAGCCTCTACTAAGGCGGTCTAGGGGCATGCTACACCAGGAGTTTTTTAATGGCCCCCAAATGTTTGCTCTCCCTTTCCCTCAGCCTCTCCTTTTGCATGACCCTTCAAGAGAATCCAAACTTTTTTATAGAATAAACATTAAGTGAGTGAAACACTGAAGCCTGATACAGACTTGCTAAATCACACAGTTAGTTGGTTTCTATGGTGGGAAGAATAATTATGAAAAAAATTATGTTTGATGTGTAAACCTCTTATCCTGCAGTTCTCATGCAAATAATTTAGTTCAGTGGTTCTCAAACAGTGGTACTGTATTTACAGCGGCGATGGGGGGTGAGAATAGACTTTGTGGGAGCTCATACCACTCCTGAGATTATATAAACTGTTTAATGCAGTAATTGGTCATTTGTTGTGCACAATGGGTTGTGTTTGCAACTAAAACTCCTAAATTATGCCTAACATACTGAATACATGGTCACATTCATGGTCATAAAATAGTGATTGACGTTTTCTGTAGATACTTTGAGATGGTGGCTTGTAGGTAGTACTTTGATCGGTTAGCTTGACCAAAGGTGGTTCTTGGTTTGAAAAGTTTTTTAAAACCACTGATTTAGTTTATGCATGAGCATGTTAGGCCTATGTCATCAAAAACAGACAAATACGAACTGAAACCTTAAACAACTTCCAGTTGCTTTCTAGTTGATAACTAAACTCATCAGAACAGCTCCCTCAATCCTGTCAGGCTGCAGCTTCTTTCATTCTTGCCTGTTTTAACATGTTATTGTTATAAAACTCAAATGTACAACAACTCAAGGCTTAGTGAGTCATCAATCCATTCAAACTTTGTGTTTGTCTGTTTGAACTGGTAAAATCTTTGTTTCTCTCCACCTCTCTTGAAAAACTTTTATAAATCCATAGCTAGAGTTCAGTAGCTACAGGTTTAGTAACTGAGGGATATACAATATTATCATCACTAATGTTGGTTTCACAAAGATTAACTGTTTAGAACCAATCAGCTATGGCTACTGTCACGACCTGTTCACATGACCCCTTCACAAGATTTTCTGTTGGCCAATCGTTTTATTTGAATAGTCACCCACACAGCAAAATCACCTGTGTTAAATCAACTCAGAGAGTGTTAAAGTAACACTCTCAGTGTTCTATATAAACACGGAGAGTGTTAGTTTAGTAGAGTGTGTGTTTAGTAGAAGTATTACTATTTGTCATTTTGTCCCTCATAGCAGTATTATTTTGTTCAATTGTTTTTCAATCTGTGTTCCTCGCATTCGTCTCCACTAATTTCAGCACCTCTGAAAGCTAGAGCGCTAATATGCAGCTGTATAACACCAGCAGCATCAATTATGACAGCTACTGTGAAATCACTGTTTTCCTTGACATACTGGTCATTTGTGTCTCAGGTAGCCTACAGTCATGGTCAAACGTTTTGAGAACGACACAAGTACAAATTTTCACAAAGTCTGCTGCCTCAGTGTTGATGATGGCAATTTTCATTCATTCCAGAATGTCATGAAGAGTGATCAGATGAATTGCAATGAATTGCAAAGTCCCTCTTTGCCATGAAAATGAACTAATTTCCACATTTCCACTACACTTCAGCTCTGCCCCAAAAGGACCAGCTGTCATTTTCAGTGATTGCCTCGTTAACACAGGTGAGAGTGTTGACGATGACAAAGCTAGAGATCCCTCTGACATGCTGATTGAGTTAGAATGCTTTAAAAGGAGGGTGGTACTGGAAATCATTGTTCTTCCTCTGTCAACCATGGTTACCTGCAAGAAAACAGTGCCATCATCATTGCTTTGGACAAAAAGGGCTTCAAAGGCAAGGATATTTCTGCTAGTAAGATTGTACCTAAATCAACCATTTATTGAATCATCAAGACCTTCAAGGAGAGTGGTTCAATTGATGTGAAGAAGGTGTTAGGGCACACAAGAAAATCCAGCAAGCACCAGGATCGTCTCCTAAAGTTGATTCAGCTGCAGGATCAGGGCACCACCAGTGCAGAGCTTGCTCAGGAATGGCAGCAGGCAGGTGTGAGTGCATCTGCACACACAGTCAGGCAAAGACTTATGGAGGAAGGCCTGGTGTCAAAAAGGGCAGCAAAGATGTCACTTCTCTCCGGAAAAAACATCAGGGACAGACTGATATTCTGCAAAAATTACAGGGATTAGACTTGTGAGGACTGGGATAAAGTCATTTTCTCTGATGAATCCCCTTTCAGATTGTTTGGGCCATCCTGAAAACACCTTGTCCGAAGAAGACAACATGAGCACTTCCATTAGTCCTGTGTCATACCAACAGTAAAGTATCCTGAGACCATTCATGTGTGGGGTTGCTTATCAGCCAAAGGAGTGGGCTCACTCACAATTTTGCCTAAGAACACAGCCATGAATAAAGAATGGTACCAACACATCCTCTGAAAGCAACTTCTTCCAACCCTCCAAGAACAGTTTGGTAAAGACCATTTCCTTTTCCAGCATGATGGAGCACCTTGCCATAAGGAAAAATGTATAAATAAGTGGCACAGGGAACTAAAATGTTGGGTCCATGGCCAGGAAAATCTGCAGACCTTAATCCCATTGAGAACTTGTAGTCAATCCTCAAGAGGCGGGTGGACAAACAAAAACCCACAAATTCTGACAAACTCCAAGCATTGATCATGCAAGAATGGGCTGCCAACAGTCAGAAGTTAATTAACAGCATGCCAGGGCGGATTGCAGATGTCTTGAAAAAGAAGTGTCAACACTGAAAATATTGACTCTGCATAAACCTAATGTAATTGTCAATAAAATCCTTTGACACTTATGGAATGTTTGTCATTAAACTTCAGTATACCATAGTAACTACTGACAAAAAGATCTCAGATCACTGAAGCAGCAAACTTGTGGAGACCAATACTTGACCTCTCACTGCCAGTGGAGTTTTTTTTACCTTATGTAGGTTAGACCTAAATTAATTAGCTAGCTAACATTAAATAACAAGCAGATAACTTTAACTTGATACCTGGCATACAGCCTAATGAAGGAGTCATTACTTGTTAAATACTTTTACATATGTAAATAAGTCATCTAATTAATCTATCTGCCCTAACATACCAAAAATGCACAGAGTAGGAAGCTATCTTCACTTCAATCATGTCAAAAAGATCCACAGAAAGTCTGTCACTATACGTAACGACGCTGTAAATTCTAGTCACTATTTAGGCTACAGTGTGGAGCATCTGTTAATGTTAGACCTGCCTGCTCCAGTTCTGAGCGTCCGCCAGATGTGTATAATGAATTGTCATATGCAATTGCATGGTTGTCAAAACAAAGGACAGAGATAAAAAAATACAATTGATGTAAATTAATAATTTATATTTCGGTTGCTAAAAAACAAGCCCTCTAATATAGCCCTAGCGATGTCACTTGGTCATAATTTATTTTTCTGCTGTCTAGATGCCCATTCTTCAACCTATTGGATCAGGTATAGGCATTTGAAATGATCTGATACCATGTCCTAATAGGGTGCAGTCAGGTAAACCTGTAACCTATTTGTACATCTAGATGTATTTACAGAAATGTTGCAGTGACATAACCTAAGTCTTTTGGGCAACTTACGGTGGGAATCAGCAAACATGCTGAGAAGGTGTATTTAGTGACTGTCATGTCGGAAACATGACTGGCACAATGATTTTGAGCTGTTTAGGATTTAGGAGCTTTCCTTTAAATGACAGCCAAGATTTAAGGAAATAATTAGTTGCAAAATGCAACTGTAAGATGTCTGCCAGGCATTCTCGACCATGCTGTCAACTGTTACTTTTTAACATTTCCACATGCAGGCAAAGCATTATAGTCTATGTGCTCCTCATGTCCTTGCTGGATATTTATTGCTAAAATAATATACATTTCATGTGTTATTTATTCTCTAGAAACTATCCTGGTATTGTTTTTTGTTTTTGTTGTTTTTTTATGTTTTTTTCTGAGTCTTTATTTCAATGCTAAACAAACTGACATACAGTATACACTTTTTACTGCCCACTACTGTGGCTTAACATAGATGATTATCTGAATATTTTCATGCTTTTCCTACTCCTACCAAAGTATGGTTTTAAATAAATCAGCAGGGAATCAAATGTTTACTCTTATAGCTTGAAAAGCCTGAAAAATGATATTAAACCTAAAAAGGTGTTGTGTATGCTTAGTTCCGTTCTTTCATCATCCAGATAATATACGATACATTATTCCTAATCAAGTGAATTATTCATTTATTAAATTATTCTGAAGTGGCACAAAATAATAGTTAAAATAACCTAGTTTCAATATTCACCAAGCTATGCATAATTCAGCATATCCAAAATTGTTATGCCCTGAATGGATCATTATAACTATCTAAAAATGCATTCAGACTGCTAAATTTGGCTAAATGTTTTATATGATTTTTGACTTGGTCCATTATGTGCCCAGTACATATAATGTACAAAATACCTAATATGACCAGCATTAAAACACATCTAAAAAGATGTACGCACCTGATTTTGACATAAGCTCTTTACAGTTGAATATTGTGTGTGTAACGACGATACCCAATTTCATGGGTGCACTTATTTAGCTTAAGCTGTACAGTCCAAAATAAATTGTATGGTCAGAATTCAGTGTATACATTGTATATTGATATTGTAACAGGTCCATCAACGGGCGAGCCTCTGGACACAGCAAGGTCTCTGCTTGTAACGTGAGCCCTTATATCACAGGTGCGGACACTGAGTGAATGGGGAGAGTAAAGACGCTAGAGGAGCGGAGTAAAGTGATGGACACACTGTGCAATATATTCTGTTTATTTTCTGTAGTATGGTTAACTGCTCTAATCACAAGCCTTTTATTTTGATAGGACATAAGTATACTTGTGCTTGTGTTTGGAGTACACTACATTGGAGTCGACCACTTGTTTTCTAATAAACGTTCTTAAGGATTACGCTGGGTGTGTCACCCCTGAATTTGAGACTTGATTTGAAGTTAAGACATAACATTGAAAACTTGAGAACTCAGAATTACGACTCCAGCCTCGTTATTTTTTCCACCATCATCGTGACTAAGTTCGGAACTCACACAAAGGGCCTTTTACAGTGGTGGAGGATGCGGGCATGGTAGGCAGGGGTGCATATATGGGGTACACACTCTCAGAAAAAAAAAGTACAAAACTTTAAGGTACAAAAGCTTGTCACTGGGGTGGTACCCTCAAAGGTACATTTTTGTACCTTTAATAAGAGGAAGAGCTTGCTTAATTGTACCTTCAAGGTGCATAATTGTACCTTTCAAGAACATTTTTGTACTTTAAGGGAATATTTGCTATGTTTGTACCTTAGGGAACAAAAATGTTCCTGCATTGTACCTCTTTTTCTGACAGTGCACTGTATTTAACATAGTTGGCTAATTACTGAGGGCATTTTGTTTAATAGAGTATACATTTAAGTTTTCTCTCTCTAAATAAATGAATGAAACATGTAAAGTAGGAAATTACAAATTGAAAGTGGGTAGACTATTTGCAGTTACTTTTTTCCCCCATTACAAAACGGGCCGTGCACCATGAAACTCCCGGGCTGAAAATGTGTCCCACTCCATCCCTGAGCTGTATGATCCGTTTCTGCACAGTTTTTGCCCTGTTCAAATATTGAATGCTCTTACTACTGAGTTGTGGATAAGAGTATCTGCTAAATGGCTAAAATGTTAGAAAAAAATTAAACAGGTCAGTGCAATCAGCTCTCTGGTGGAAATATTTCACAGTGTTCCTACTGAGATGCTAGGTTACTGCTCATGTTCTGGAGATAAGCCTCCTCCCAGTGGAGAAGAGGACTATGATGCTTATGCTGAGCAGACCACACATCGGCTAGAGCAGGGGTCTTCAACTCTGGACCTTGAAGCCAGATCCACTCCACCTTTTCACTGCAACCTTTTAATCTGAGACTTATTAAGACCTGGGACACCAGGTGAGTCCAATTAATGTTGAGGTAGAACAGAAAACCAGCAGGCTTCGAACCCCTTAGAATTAGAGTTGAAGACCCCTGTGCTAGAGGAATGGCAGTGTACTGATAATGTGAAGATACATAGAATTGTGGAATGTCCAAAAGGTCCAGTGTCTGACATAGTGAGGGTTTTGAAGATCGGAAATTCCCCCGCTACTGCTACTGATTATTTGAAAGCACGAGACACTGCTTTCGGAACCACAGAGAGTGCAGATGATCTGATGGGAAGGTTCAGAAACATGTCAGAGTGAGGGATTAAAGCTTTCTTCATTTTTGTTGAGATTGAAGGAACTGCTGCACATTCTTTTCCGCAAAAAGTAGTACAATTAACGTCAAAAGATATCAAGACAACTTGCAAACAAATATCTTTGTCTGGCACCTCGTCTGCTGTGTCTCTACCGTCACACGCACTCAGTAGAACAGACTTCTGAACGAGCTGTTAGAGGTAAATTAATCACGCGTAGGGAGTACTCATTTAGTGATTCCACGTTGGCAAAGAGGTTGGTGCAATTAGAATTTATAAACATTAATAACACATTTCCCTTTTCTTTTTAGGCTTTCCTTCATTTGATTCACTCACACACTGTTTGTTAACGTTACCTATAGACTTCCAAATGTGACAAGGAAAAAGTTAGATGTTTGATGGCTTTACGTCATAGGCTGACCAGAACTATGCCATATAGGGAGGGGCCGCTCACTGATCCCCCAATATTTCTGAAAATCCTAGACATGGCTGTGACCTGCACTTTGTTAGTGCTTTCTGATTAGCCTAGCCTGGTTGACACCAGACCCTTCTCAGTTGTAACTGAGAGTGGGTCTGGACAAGGTTCATTCCAAGGGGGTAGGTTTACATCTGGAAGTTAAAACAGCTCTGGGTGGATTCTGATGCTACCTGGCTATCACCTTATGTTAGCATTCCATTCATTCCATTCATTTTAGGGTCACTTTGACGGCTAATATTTACATCTGAAGCATTTAAAGACTATACTTGTCCATTGTTAATTTCGAAAGAAACAAGACAATGTATAAAAATCTCCATTACCTTGTACCTCAGGTTATGGCCCCGTAGCAGCCGTTTTTGTGAATATATACTAACTATTGTGTCATAACCACGCAACTTACTGTTGCACAGTAGAAAAATTACCATAAAGTCCAGGAGAAACTCGCAGGCAATCGGGGGACGTGGAGGCCTACAGTCAAAATGACAAAATATTTAATCTGAATATTTACCAAAAGTTGCTCCTGCTCCTATGCTCATAGACAACTCCTACTCACCTTCTCATTTCTCTGCAAGAGGCAAGATTCGGTATGATTCAGATTTCTCTTGGCACGGTTAAGATAAGAATTCCAAATTTCAGAGACGTTGCTCACGTCACATCTACATCATCATGCTCAGCTTGAGGCTGCGCAGTACGCTTGGCTATTACCGAAAAAGTGCATTTAATTGACTTCACGTTCTCTCCATAGGAATGAATGGCAAGGTTTCGTCCATCTTGTATACTGTCAAAGGTTCATGCCGCTCAAAAGCCTCACAATTGGATAAATCAGACTTTTGCCGAATCGAGTCGGCAAGACCGCAACAACATTGTTTTTAGATATGAAGGCTTTGAGGGTTGTTCTTTGCTCAGTTTTAAAAAAAGTAAATGTTCAAATTTGTTACAACAGACGTGATAGCTGATTCGAACAAGTGATGTTCTCATTGCATCAGCCATCTTTGTTTTAGTCTGCTTCAACCAATGACAGTATAATATATATATATATAATGTATAATTATTATCAGACCGGCCCTCGCGGCCTCGAAACACTACCGGTCCACCGGGAAAAGTCCTGACTCTCCCGATTGCCACTCCGCTACTGATACGGATAAACATAAATCAATTGAGTGTTTATGTCTAACTATGGTAGGACTCATAATTTCCTTTAACATTAGTGACAATCTTCCCTTCATTCTTTAAGGATCACAACAGCATAGATTGGAAGTCTTCATTGCCAACAGCACATGCAGATGATTTAACAACAACATGTACAGGCCAGGGACCAACCTCTCCAGGTATCCAACAACAACTGGTCTTCTATGTCAGTCAAATCACATAATATTTCTACTAAAAGAAAGTATTTTTACCAGATGCATATGACCATCAATCAAGAACCAAAACCTTCCCAAAAGCAGACCATAGTCTCGCGTGGCCAGACCTTGGGTAACAATACATGGTCTGGTAAGAATGCTAGGTTATTTGCACATTCGGAAGTAGAGAAAAAAAGGTCTGGTGAGTGTTCTCTTCAGACAAAAAACTTTTACAACCAATCACGAGTTTGGGTAGGAGTGGCAGAAACTTCAGCAGAAATTGCGCTCTTTCTTTTTACGAAGAAGTAGGGGAAAGGCAGTGACGTCTCTTCCCTTTCCTTGTTACATTTCCAGTCCATCTCCTGTGCTCAAAATGTCATGCAAAGTTGTCCAGACGTTTATAATTTAGCTATTCAAAGATTTGCAGAATTAGCCGCCTGGCTTGCGAGACTAAGGTATTATCTACACAGAGACAGAAATCACTCCCGTTACACCACCGTAATCGTCCTGTAATAGCACAGAGACAATAATCAGTCCTGTAATAGCACAGATGTACTGTAATCATTCCTGTTACCCCACAGAGACAGTAATTAGGCCTGTTACACCACAGTGAAAATAATATGTTCTGGAGCCACGGATTCTTTCCGTCATCAAGTCAAGTCAAGTCAAGTTTATTTATCATGTGCATCGAATAACATACATCATCCCATACAGAGTAATTCTTTTTGACATGGCTTGGCGATTCTATGCAGTGGGCTTAAAAACAAGAATTACAGCAATATAAGAATTTTAAAATAATAGTGACAATAGTAATAGTAATACTAAAGGCTATGTACTAAGCAGTGGTCTGGAAAATGTACAACAGTAGAAGTAGTAAATATTATAGATTGGCATGGAAAAATTGCTTTTAAAGGTGTATTTGAATTCTGCTACATCAGATGTAGCATAAAGTGACCAAAGAGTGCTAGTGCTCAACAGACGATTTGCGATTAGTGTCTGTGTTCCATGTTGAGCAGCCGAATGGCCTGTGGGAAGAAACTGTTTGTAAGTCTGGTGGTCCGTGCCTTGATGCTCCGGTAACGTCTACCAGACGGCAGTAGTGAGAAAAGTTCACGGCCTGGGTGGCTGTGGTCTTTGAGGATGTTCTTTGTTTTCCTGAGTCATCGCTTATGGTAGATGCCTTGCACGGAAGGGAGGCAGCAGCCAATGATGCGCTCCGCTGATTTCACCACCCTCTGGAGGGCCTTACGATCAGCAGCGGAGCAACTGCCGTACCAGGCTGTAATGCAGCCTGAAAGGATGCACCTGTAGAAGTTTATTAAAATCCTGACAGACATGCCAAACTTCTTGAGTCTCGTCATATATCCATAACCCTTACTAATCTCTCTAACAGGCACAGACACACTCATACACTTTCCACTAGAAAAACACACCTCAAACAAACATGCACATGTACCAGTAGGTTAGAGAACAGCAGGGCACCTAAAGTCATCCTCAATCAGCCATCCTCATCCTTATTTGTTGAACAGAATTCACTTATTTATGTTAGAGTTAAGGCACTGCAATGGATGACAGATTCATACATCAGTGATTTGTCTCAAAGTGAATCATTTTTTGCATCTGTTCATCTTTCATTAATTTCCCTTTTTTCCCTCTGCCTCATCTACTCTTTCATGGGCATGCTGTAGTGCCATTAGGGATAGATAGACATTTCAAACAATTTATAGTATTGTAGAGGATATTTACAAAGTAAACTGCAATTTGTATTGAATATAATTGACATTTGGACTTAGGCAGATATAAAAATCCATATTTTTTTTCATTCTGCAGGGTTTTATTTAAGCATCCAATGAACTGACTTCAGTTTGAATCAGGATTATCTTGCCTCAGCTTGGAGGACGTCAATCTTAGTATGTTACATCCCCCATTCTAAGTGTACTGTATATATGCAGTATCTTACAAAAGTGAGTACACCCCTCACATTTTCGAAAATATTTGATTATAACCTTTCATGTGACAACACTGAAGAAATGACACTTTGCTACAATGTAAAGTAGTGAGTGTACAGCTTGTATAACAGTGTAAATTTGCTGTCCCCTCAAAATAACTCAACACACAGCCATTAAGGTCTAAACCGTTGGCAACAAAAGTGAGTACACCCCTAAGTGAAAATGTACAAATTTCCCCTAAGCGTCAGTTCCCAAATTGCACTGTTCCAAATTATTATGCACAACAGAGTTTCAAAACTCTGTCTGTGCTCTGAATCAGCCACAAATCTCTTCACAGTACGATGATCACGCTTAAGTTTTTGGGATATAGCTAATGTTTTCATACCTTGTCCAAGGCATTACAATATTTGATGCTTTTCCGCAGCAGAGAGATCCTTTTTCTTTCCCATATTGCTAGAAAGCTGTGGCCTGCTTAATAATGTTACATGAAGACAACAGCAAGGTTTCTAAGTGGTTAAGGTTAGGTTAAGGGTTTGGGTAAGGCTTAGATCGAGTTAACAGCAAGGTCTCACTGTGCGCCCATCGCAGACTTTTCTGCGAAACTGCCACAGATTTTGGTCCCATTCTGTGAAACTGCCACGGATTCTGAAGTTCAGATTCCGTGGCAGTTTCACGGATTTCTGAGAGATCAGGCTGGTTGGATCAATAGGAAACACACACGCACAATGTATATTATATATTATAATATACATTCACGTCGCAAGCAGGGAGGAGCATCAGGCATGTCTGTGTAAAGTCCTCAAGGAGTTAAGAGGGGCTGGCCTGACTGCCAACCCTACGGTTCTCCGAGGCTCTCCGAGGTCAAGTATCTGGTGTACTTAATTGGAAGGGGCCTGCTCAAACCCCAGGACAAAAAGGTTGAGGAAGTACGGGCGTTCCCCGTGTCCCCAGGAGGTAGTAAAATGAATCAATAATGACATGGCCCTCTTCCTCACCTGACCAAACCCCTATTGAGAACTTGTGGTCCCTTTTTAAATGGTCGATTTAAAGTGAAGGAAAACAGTACACCTCTCTGAACAGTGTCTGGGAGGCTGTGGTTGCTGCTGCACAAAAAGTTGATCATCAACAAATTAAGAAACTGACAGACTCCATGAATGGAAGGATTATGACTGTTATTGAAAAGAACGGTGGCTATATTGGTCACTGATTTGTTTTGAAATGTAAGAAATGTTTACTTGTACATTTTAAGTTGTTTGTTTATTATTCTCACTTTAACAAATGAAAATCAAAAAGTGAGATGGGAAATTTTCTGTTTTTCATTTAGTTGCAAAATGATTCTGCACACAAATATTCTCCAAAGAAAGCCAAAACCTCACTTTTACTTAGTTAACTATTCAGGTTTGAGGTGTAAAAAAAAGTGAGTGACTAATGCATGCTTTCATTACTAGCAGGATAGATTACCGAATTGAACAGTTAAGACTTCAAACACTCCTTTCACATTGTCATTATGTGGTTTTGTTTGTCGAATTTTTAGGGAAATAATTCATTTAATCCATTTCAGAATAAATTTGTAACACAACAACAAAAATTATGGGGTGTAACATTTGGCACTATTGATATAATAACAAATGTTCATATATGTATAACAAAAACAAGTACCTTCTTTTAGGCGTATCCTTAAACATTGTGGTCTTTAATTGTCACAGTGATTAACTGGTCTTTATACATTCATGTAGGTCTGAATAACACCGTGGAGTTTGGATACAGTGGATGAAGAAAGACTTTAGAGAACAAGGTGAATTCAATGTTTCATCATGCCTCTGGGTCGATGGGAGATTCATCCTTGCCTGGTGAACATCATTCTCCCACTGGAAACCTGCAAGACCCACAGCTGCTAGAGATTCTACACTGAGCTTGAGGATAGATTTGAAACATTTGTCTGCACAGATTTTGCTTTTTACATTGCAAATACTTTATCTTGGAAGGTGCAAGAGACATTTATATATAACCCTGTTGTAAAAAGATGTGGCAGCAGCATAGTCCAATTCTTCTGTTACAAATGTTTACATAGGCATTTAAACTATGTAATTACAGACTGTAACAATGCATTTATATAGGCATTTTAACTATATGTCATTACAAACTGTAAAGATGCATTTATTTAGGCATATTAACTATGTGTAATTACAGACTGTAACAATGCATTTATATAGGGATTTTAACTATATGTAATTACAGACTGTAACAATGCATTTATATAGGAATTATAACTATATGTAATTATAGGCGAAAACGGGTGGGGAGGCATTTCTAATAACACCTGGTAACCTGTCTACATACCTACCACCCTGCTGCATTAGCTGCTTTCCGACCAAGTAGTTACAGGAACGTAGTTATAGGAACAGTCCACTTCTAAACAGTTCTACCAACTACTCTCCCCCAAAACCAGTTTTGCTATTTGCATTTGCACTGGCCAAGTGGTGATAGGAACTGGTAGGAGGGGTAAGGGAGTGACGCTATGATGAGTGCAAGCACTGCAACGGTCTTTATAGCGTTGTCACTAGACTTCAGCGTAGCGCCACATACAACAACATTTCACAGTTGAATATTTGTAACACTGGGTGTATGATTGGAGATAAGTGTGTAAATCATCTTATGTATGCAGATTATCTGGTTGTTTTCAGCCAAAGAAGTGCTGGGTTCCTTCAGCGGCTTGCTGTTAGTTTGTTCAGATTATGGGGCTGAAAACAACATCCAATACAATAAAAAATAAAGTGTTGTGTTGATATGTCCTCATAATGGAGTTTGAACGGTGGCATTTTAAAAACTAGGCTGGAGTCATAGAAATGGAGTACTTAACAGAGAAACACAGCTGACGAAGGCTCCAGCGTAATACATAATGTGATGGACGAGCAGAGCACAACAGGAAAACGAAACGACGGACGTGAATTATAAATTGGACCACTCAACTTAGACCTAGGAAAATGGAATAGGGAAAGATCCTGCACTGAAGTAGGACCTGAAAGAGTTACAGGAACTGCAGTTCGAGGAACTGAATAATCCCCAAATTTCTCCCAAAAGAAAAAGTGTTATAGGGACGTTATGTTCTAGGAACTGCAAAAATCCCTCAGGTCGGAAAGCAGCTATTAACACCAATGCCCATGAACAGCAATGCCAATGAGCACTACAGAGCACTACAGAGCACTACAGAGCACTACAGAGCACTAAAGAGCACTAAAGAGCACTAAAGAGCACAGAGCACTACAGAGCACTACAGAGAGTAGTGTGGTTGGCCCAGTACATCACGGGAACCAAACACACACCCATGCATGCCAGAGTTTGGTGTAGCCAGCTTGGCTGATGGTCTGTACCGTTCATCCCTGTCTCCTCTTACGTACCAGATTGTTTCACCCCACTGAGTGTCCTGTGCCTAGACCTCAACGCCCCAGTGCGTAATAGCATAGTGTGAAACAATTTAAGATTTAGCTTAATCACTCTTATCATCGGCTTCATGACAAAAAAACGAAATGTGCTTGGTTGCCAGGGCCACCATGACTTTTGGATATCGTTTACAGTGCTGCCAACGACAGATGGCCATCTGATCAAGAAGCGAATGGCTGTCTGATCATGTCACGTGCATCACTTTCATTGTTGGAAAATAGATCGATGGCTGGCTTAGTGATCGGTGCGTGAGGAATAACAGATGCAGTGTGAGAGTGTGAGCTCTGGGTCCATTGCGCGTGTTACCGGGTCAATACAAGATTGTTGGCAGCTATGTGACATGCGAGTGATGACAGGGTTAAATTGGTGGCACTCAAGCTTGGTATGAAAGGAATATTATTTTTTCTTGGTTGCGTGTTCTTCCCTACTTGGTATATAATTTACGACATGAACCAGCTTGAATTTAAAAAAAATGAAAGGATCAAAAGTCCTTTCTACTGTATGTCGTCATTGTAATGTCTGTCAAAACTGTCTTCTCAAGGACAGCGAGGTAGATTTACTGTTCCTTCCTGAACTAAAGCATTAGAAAGAACTTTGTGGCATACTGAAAATCAATGTCACAAAACTAGCGAAGCCCAATGAATGGTGCTGTACAGAATATGCATTTTATGTGATATCTTTCAGTCTGCAGTTTCACAATTATAACTTTCCTCAGGTCTCCTTCAAATCATGAGGAAATCTTACATCTAGAAACCAGCATCATAACATGGCTTTTGTCAGAGGTCAAACAATGTTAGCAATCACTAAAAATAATCTTGTGCTATCGCTATCTCTTGGGAGTCTGTGGAAAAGTACTGTCTTAGTGTTTTGAGTGATGCATGACTCTGCAGGAAGCCTATAGGCTGGTGTTTCCTCAGGTCTGCACAGAGATGTCATAAAAGATAAGACTGCTAACCTGCAACTGAGATGTATATTCAATACATTACAATCGATTTTCTTTATAATCACAATTAATAATTTAGGCTTCAAGTGTTTAGGATTCATTTTCATTAATCCAAATAGTTCTATGTGATGCTTAAATTTGGGGTGATATATGACCTGGCAACATATATGTTTATGTAACTGTGTCCTATTCTCCATTTTGACAGATAAACCAGCAATATGTCATTTTTAAATTACACGTAATTAGGATAAAGAACTGCACATTAGCATATTTGCAGCTAGGAAAAAAAGGCTAAATTGATGTAATTAACAAACATATGGCAAACATGACACAGACAGACAAAAAAACACAGACTATACTGAACATACACACAAAGTTTCAGAATTGAAGATGAAGACCAAAGCTGTCATGTTAAGTTAACAACTGGAAGAAAAATGTATTGGCTTCTGCAGTTTAAGCAAAAGGTTAAAAATGTAATTTTTTGAGACACAATGAGTATCTTTTTATTCAAAGTTTTACAACAGCAGTCGCCACAAAGTACTTTGACAGATACCCCCCAAGAGCAAGCAACACAAGTGATGCACAGTGGTTAGGAAAAACTCCCTAGTAGGTGGGACCCAGGATGAAACCTAGAGAGAGGCCAGACTTAAGGGTGAGTCCAGTTCTCTTCTGGCTGTACCGGGTGGGGGATCTGAAGGCACACAGCCCATTGTAATAAGGTGACATTGTTTATACACTGTGTGCACAATTATTAGGCAAGATGTATTCTTGAGGGTTAATTTTATTATTGAACAACTATAGTGCTCTCGGTCAATCCAAAATGTAAATACACCTCAAACCTGAATAGGTAAGAAAGTAAAACTGAGATCTTGGCTTTCTTTGGAGAATATCTATGTGTGCACAATTGTTGGGCAACTATTAGTGTGCAGAATAGTTATGCAACTAAAGGAAAAACGAAAAGTTTCCCATCTCACTTGTTGATTGTCATCTGTTAAAGTGAAAACAATAAACAAACAACTCAAAACTTACAAATAAAAATTCCTGACATTTCAAAACAAATATGTGACCAATATAGCCACCCTTCCTTTCAATAACAGTCATAAGCCTTCCATTCATGGAGTCTGTCAGTTTCTTGATCTGTTGATGATCAACATTTTGTGCAACAGCAACCACAGCCTCCTAGACACCGTTCAGAGAAGTGTACTGTTTTCCTTCACCGTAAATCGACCATTTAGGAAGGGACCACAAGATTCCAATAGGGTTTAGGTCAGGTGAGTAAAGGGGGCCATGTCATTATTCTTTCACCTTTTAGGCCTTTACTGGCTAGCCACGCAGTGGAGTGCTTCGATGCATGTGATGGAGCATTGGCCTGCATAAAAATCATTGTCTCCTTGAAAGATGCAGACTTTTTCCTGTACCACTGCTTGAAGAAAGTGTCTTCTAAAAACTGACAGTAGAGTTGAGTTTGAGTCCATCTTCAACCCGAAAATGTCCAACTAGCTCATTTTTAATAATACCAGCCCATACCAGTACCCCACCTCCCCTTTGCTGGCGTCTGAGTTGAAATGGACTTCTGTGCTCATTACTGATCCAGCAAAGAGCCCATCCATTTGGTCCATCAAGAGTCACTCTCAACCCACCAGTCAATAAAACCTTTGAAAAATCTGTTTTCAGAGTTATTTTTTGGCCCAGTCTTGTCTTGTTCAGTGGTGGTCGGGTTCCAGCTTCCATGCTGCACCGGAAGTGTTCAATGAGAGCTCTATCATTCCATCTGGACCCAGCATCCAGAAACTCTACTGCCCTGTTGTAGGTAGAAGAGGCGTTCACCCACGTGGTGGTCAAAGACAAAGTTGGGTGAACATAATTGTTTATGACAGGATTATTGTACCTCAGGAAATAGACAGGAAATTAGGTCAGACATTCTGTTGCATCCCGATGGTTTAGCGTCTGTGGTGGTGAAGTATAGGCCCAGCTGGAGCAGGAACCCCTGGCATCAGGATACCGTGCCATCATAGTTCCGTGGGATGGACAGGTGTACCTCAGTGGGATGGACAGGTGCTGCTCAAGCTGGATTGACGCTTGCAGCTGGCTGTGGCAGCCTGTTGGACCAAACCCCTCTGCTCCTGCTGGTTAATCGAGATGACCACTCTATCCATGGTTGCCCCGAGTCTCTTGAGCATCAAGTGATGACTAATGGTTTCGGAGGATGAGGTCATAACATCGGGGACCTTGGCATGTCCTGCTGACTCCATTTCTTGATGGCAGGATATTCTGTGGCATATGAGTGTTGATAGGAGTCAGATGCAGGAGCAGATGCATTCTTCAATTTATTAAGACTGCAGACTTAATTAAATAGTGCCAAAGCCAGACTGAATGCAGGACTTCAGAAAATAGCAACAAGACCTATCACATAGGCAGCACCTTCTTACATGTACTTGAATAGAAAATAAAAGTGTGGGGGGGGGCTCCAGGACCACAGGTTGATAACTAGATTGAGTCAGGAAGGGCATCCAAGAACCTTTCGGTTGTCAGATAATTTATAGTGCAGCTCTTACATGTCACTGGTTGGATTCCAATTGGAGTAACTGATGTGACAGAAAAATTTAATAAAATGCTAGTCCAAAAACCCTGGATTATGAGGAAACACACAACATCATCTATTCCACAAGACTAAACAAGGTCCAACGTTTGACTATGGCAGTATTTAAGTCCTGAGACATGTTGGTGTAACATTTCCCCCCAGTTCATGTCTTAGTTCCATTCCAGGTTTTTGTTCTGCCCTTCATAATTTCTTCCTGTATTTAGTTTTGGTTCCCACTCTTTTTGACCCCGTTTACACGTACATGGTTATTTTGAAAAACTGAGACATTTCCCTTTGTTTGTGCCCTTCGTTTACACGCAAACAAAGAATTCGCCTCTGAAAACGATTCTTTCTAAAAACTCTGGCCAAGTTTGCCTTATTTTTGGAGATTGCCTTTGATACAAGTGCACAGTTCCTTTTTGTTGTTTTCTATTCCTAAGTTAAGCGTGTTTCAGTTTGTTTTATCTCCTAAGGGATTGTTTAAGTTGCAATGAATCTATAATCCATTTTCACTACCTGGCTCCCTGCCTAAGTCCTGTTTATCAAGCGTGACAGTTGGACAAAACCCACAGAGACAATTATTGCTCTAAAAGCATTTTGGGGAAGGTCATTTTGGTTCTCCATATGAATATTAAAATCATCACAAATTATAATATTATCTGCAATGATTAGGCCACATAAGAATTCAGGGAATTCATTAAGAAACATTGTCTATGGACAGATAGGGATTTAGGGAATTCATTAAGATACACTGTGTATGGCCCAGGTAGCCTGTAGATAGAAAACTGATTGAGTAAGCAGCATAGATTTCATTACTAGAACCTCAAAAGACACAAACGCATTAATTTTTTTCGGTGTAAGTTAAAGTTCAGTGTAATAAATGATGGCAACCCCACTGTCTTTGTGAGATTCGCGGGGGATATGGTCACCAGTGTATCCAGGAGGAGAGGCCTCATTAAGGGCAATAAATTACTCAGGCTTAAGCCAGGTTTATCACAGGCCAATCAAATCAAGTTTATGATCCTTAATTAGTTCATTGGTTATTATTGCCTTTGAAGCAAGGGATCAAACATTTACTAATCCCATTTTTAGGTTAGAGTCTTTTTGTAATTGTAATCTTGTTCATTCATGACAGAAATGCTGGAGGGCTATATTTTGGTAAGATTACTAAAGTGAACACCAACTTATTTAGCTTTACTCAACCTGGATTGAGGTACAGTCACAGTCTAAATGAGGAAAACTGAACTCACTTCACTGGCTATGCTAGCAGCAGACCCCACTAGGCTAGCAGGTTGACAAATAGTGTGCAGCTCAACATTCACACTATGTAATGGTGAGGCAATTGGAGTTATTCTCCTGTCTATGTTGCTAGAAATGACCACCATTCCAGCTAGGATGTAGTCCATCACTCTTCAGCAGGTTAGGCTTGACTTTTTTTGTGTACGAGTCCAAAAAAGACAGCCAGTTATCTAAACATTGTCGTGTAATGGGCAAAGCTCAGGTTCAGACAGTGATTGAATTGTGTGAGTGTACTCTAGATCTCATCACTACCGCTAATGCCTGGCTCACACTACAGGAGTTTTAAAATCCTAACCGATTTTAAAATCTGGTTGCAGCACACACTTGAAAAAATCTTTAAAGATTTTCTTCCCTCAAACACTATGCAATGTTATTGAGATTATCGTGCCAGAGGAAGTGCCTCATGTGATCTATGCAGCAGATCGAAAGTGGATATAAACAAAATTGATACTGAAAAATAATGTTAAAAAGGGTTTGCAAACGTTTATCCATCCATCCATCAACAATGTACTGCCATAACAATTTCAATGTATTGTTTTACAATATTGCTCTGTATTGTAATTTTCCACCTTTTACCAAGAGTGCTTAATGCGTTTTATATATTGGGTTGGACTTCTGGATTTGGGAACTTCCATTCAAAAGAAGTGAAACAAATCATCTCAAATAATAAGGTAGTGCTACAAATATTTTTTATTCATAGTGAAAACTATATGAGATGTTCCTCCATTTCTGAAGTACAATGGATCCGTGTTGGAAGTTTTGCATTGCCATTTGGAAATGTCTGTCACTACTGTGTCATCGTAGACTTGTTTCCTAATGGCTTTTGCGACAGTACTGACGTAAAAACAATCTTACTTACATGTTTGATATGATCGGGCGAGCCCGATGTATGAGAGAGCAGATCAGGAGGTGTAAGATTCGATCTGTGAACGCCTGTCATTACCAGATAATCTGCGATGAAAATCAGAAACGATCGTCCTCGACAAGATTTTTTCTCAGATTCTCGGGAGGGGAAAATCAGGCATAAATTGGCCTAAAACTCCTGTAGTGTGTACCCAGTAGGCCTGGGCAATATGGCTGAAAACTCTATTGCGGTATAAGTGTTTCATATCGGTCGATATCGATAAATATTGTTCTGTTTTATGACCTGTTTAGAATAAGGAGCAGGAAAAAAAATATTAAATTTAAACATTTTTATTTTAATTTTAACCTTCCACTGATTAGAATCCCCTCAGTTATAAAGGCAGAAATGTCAACACAACCATGAAAAAACTCAAATAATTAAAATCTAAACATAAGTCTAAAATCACAATGAACACTTAACAATTATCTTTTACACTAAGGTGCAAAATTAGAATACTTAAGAAATGCTTAATAAAGTGTAATAAAATAGTGCAAAGTGTTAAATTCAAACAGAGAAACCTGAGACCTGAGAAGCTGGGGAAATCAAGTTTGTGATATTACCAGTCTTGGTGGGGACGACGGTTTTGTATAATTTGCAGACGACATTGGTCAGATTATGGTCAGACTTTTAAAAAACAAAAAACTGCCATGCTGGCGAGCTGACTTTTCCCGTTTTATCAACAATTTCCTTGCTCGCTGCAGCACTCATTTTCCACTTAGTTACTGAAGAATCCAACACGACTCACGAGTCGAATAATATTGCGCAACCAAACTTGATACTGTTAAATGATTGGCTGTTAGCATGTCACTCGCTACGTTGTTAAGTTACCATAGAGTGAGTGCCTTTGTTTATGCAACCAAAATTCAGACGAAGGAAAGGAAATTATCGAACATTTTAATCAAACTCATTATTTATTGATATTGATTACGTGTCTATCGCGAGACATATCGTTATCATTTTATCGCCCAGCCCTAGTACCCAGCATAACTGGGAGGGGGCCAGAGACAATTACTCGATCTGACACATCATTTTAGCTAATTTACAAGAAGAAGTTCTGTTCTGCTCATTAACCTCTGACTGTTTCATCCTAACATTGTTGGTACCAAAGTGAATAACCATATCTCTTCACTCTAGCCTTGCCCATTTTTGATTTCACCAGCACCAACCTCAGATTACCCTCTACATAAGTAGCCCTGGCCAAAGGTAAAAACTGTTTGATCGCTGGCTGATTCTTCAGCAAAATATTACGGGTAATGGAGTCACCGATTACTAAGCTTTTCATTTTGTCATTGGGCCTGCTTAGACACGTCTGTTGCTCAATCCCCAAAAGAGACAACTCAGGCCCTTAGTCAGAAACCAGTGGGGAAAACCATTTAAAAGTTTTTGTCTTTGGCTTGGAATGCGACACCGGCCGAGCAGGCCGATGGCCTCTTTTCCCAGCAAGCATGAATGTTGTTCGTTTGCGAGGACAGTGCGGGGGAGTTAAAATACCTACTACTATCAATACTACCTGGTGGCTCAGACATGTTCTTATCTTTTTCTACATTGGAATAAGCCTTTCCTGACAACTGCGTCTGAAGCCAAGCCTATAACATGGCTATCTTTGCAAGAAGGTGATTAAAGCAACTGCAATACAACATGATACTTAGCTTCGGCAGATCATAGTAGTTGAGAAATTCCTTCTTGTGTCCAAAATAGCATCCTGAGGTGAAAACGTTGAATGAAAATTTAGGTAAAAAGTAAAATAGTACGTCGGTAGACTCGTAAAATAGAGAGTTTATCATAGGTTATAAAATATAATTAACAATGGACATTATATGATGGACATTTTAGGTGGTATGCTTGCATGTGTCTTTGTCTAAAGAAAATGTCCTTCAGAGTGACGTTAAAACCCCATAAGATAATTTCTGGCCATCAGGTTCTCCCATCAGTGACTTGAAGAAGAGAGGGACAGAGAGAGGAGGAGAGAGGTGAGTGCTCTGTACCAGGCATCCCAGTGAAACCTCCTTCCTCTCCTCCTCCAGATCCCTCTTTCTCCTCGGGGCTGAGTGTGTGTTTGTTTACATCGTACATGGAAGGTTGTTGCTGTATCTGACAGATCTGTTTGTCTCGCAGGGTTGTGTAGGTTGTTGTAGGTTGTGTGTGTGTTGGGTTGGGGGGTTACTGTGCCACGTGGCGACAAGCTAATGAATTCCTTAGCAAAGCGGTGACACTAAACAGCTTGCCAATCAATTTTTAATAACAGCTCTGCAGTTCACAGGCAGCCCAGAAAAGACACTGTGTGAGTTCAGGTGTGTGTTCAGGTGTGTGTTTAACAAATGCCCAAGAGTTGGCAGACAGAGTACCAAACATATTGGGATCAGCAGCTCCTATCAGCACTGGCTCCGCATGGCTTCCCTGCTACTGCAGAGACGGCACTATCACAGAGACTGCTACACAACGTGATGAATCTCTATGGACCCCTGGCTAAGGGCCTGGACCCAGAGACCTCTACATGAGTTTAGACTTGGAGTGCATTTATTACTTGAGTGCACACTAAAGAGGCAGCAAACCGTTTAAGTGCTTCTTTTACAATGTATTGTGGTTGTTTCACCTAGCCATCTTAAACTTATCCTTCCTGTTACTGGGGTTGGGTACCGAACCCTCTACTTTTACCGGTACCGTTCGAATCACGTCTGTATTACCGAGAATTGGTTCACGTAAAATCAAACAGTGCCAAATTTTGGTACCTTAGAGCGCATCTCTCATGAGATTACCTCACCTCTGCAGCTTGTCAATTGTTGACACAAACATAGTCAGGTGCGATGGCAAGCCGAAAGCTATCAGAAGTGTGGCTACACTTTTCTAAAATGAATACAGACAACGCTCATTGTAATATTTGCGACGTGATATGCAAAGCTAGCCATGGCAACACGTCAGACCTGAGGAAACACCTGGTCTAAACACTAGATAATCCTTAAAGCTGAAGCGTGTAAGGTATTCGACAACTTGAAAGCAAAGTTGCCTAGAGTAGCTGCAGCCACGGTTTGTGCTGATAGCGCCAAAGAAGTTGAGACCTCCAGGGACAAAACTTCAAGGTAGACAGCATGAACATCAAATTCATTGTCATGTTCAGGTAATTTAATACCTAGTTGGATAAATTGTTTTTGGAGATAAGTGGGCCTTTTCATTACTTTATCATTATAGCATTATTAGCATATAGCATTTTACTAGCGCATTTTTCACACAGCTTAGGACATGTCGACTCATATTATTTTACGTTCATCATCATAACAGTATTTGGCTGTGTATCAGCTTAACTAGCCAACATCAAGCATAAATTGTTACACATGCTTTAGTAGGTCATTCTTCCTGTTTCCCATAGCTTTAATACAATATCCTCCCTGTTACCCATGGCTTTATTATGTTAACCTTTCTTGTTATTCATGGCTTTAGTAAGTTATCCATCCTGTTACGGATGGCTTTAGGTAGTTATCCTTACTGTTGCCTATAGCTTTATACTTTATACAATCTGTTATTTTTATCTCATCATCTACCTAGCCATGTGGTTCACCCCCGCCCTTGTCAATATGGTCAGTATGGACAATCATTCTATTGCTCCATCACCACTGTACCTGTTGTCTAACTGCACATTTACATACACAGTATACAGTATAGTCACCAATACAATTTAACTGCAACTACTGGGCATTATCATTCAGTAAGACTATTGAACGATAACATATTCGTGTAACTTCGTGTAGTCGTTATACACCACAGTATGATTCAGAGGTTATGGTTTACATGCAGAGACTGTATATTGGTTTTTACTTCCCTGTCACCCATATATCATATTTTTTAAATGTGTATTCTATATAGTTTTGTCCTGTTATAACTGCATTACTGAGCCGTGGCAGACGATTTTAACTGTAAATGTAATTACATTGGCGTCTCCAGTACATATGAGAAATTAACAAAACCTTTTCCTTCTTTTACCCAATTTTCTCCCCTCCGAATTCTTAATAACCCTTGTCGGCAGATCCACAACTAGTTGGACAGATGCGGGATGGTGTACATTGTTCATCCAACCACATGTCGCTGAGCTGCCAATTCTTTTCACACTGCTCATCCAACACGGTAGCCTTTACTCAGTTCATACGGGATGATTAAAGTGATAGTTCAGAGTAATATAACCCTAGGGTCTTTTGCACCTTGACCTTGTCTTATGTCTTAGTGCCGAATGTCTTAGTGCAGGCGCTAATGGAAACAAGGGTGCATCTCGTAACTTACCCCACTAATAATGCCTGGAATGGTACCAAACTTCTAGAGTAGTACAAATAGGTTTTATACTTATAAAACGAGGCATTGAAAAGTTTGTAAGTACAACAGAAATATATTTAAGTAAGACTTATCTGATGGCTTCTACTCTCGCCTGCTACCACGATCCTGCGAGATCCTGCGAGATCACGCACAGAACACAACATGTACTGCCTAGCACCCGAGAGTAGCAGCCATCCGGCAAGTGTTATTTAAATACACTTCTGTTGTACTTACAAATGTTTCAATGCCTCGTTTTATAAGTACAGAACCTATTTGTACTACTGAAGACGTTTGGTACCATTCTGGGCATTATTAGTGGGGATATTTACGAGATACACCCTTGGTTCCATTAGCGCCTGCACTAAGACATTCGGCTGATAGCTCTAACTCGACCAATGTTATAACAAGGGAAAAAAAGCTTATGGGAGGTTGTTTAGCTCGAGGTCAAGGTGCAAAGGACCCTAGGGTTATGTTACTCCAAACCATCCCTATACTTCAGTGATTGAATTTACTGGCACCCGATCTGCACACAAGGAGTCACTGGAGAGTGATGTAGCAAGGTAGATGATCTCGCTTGTCTATCCCAAATCCCAGGCAGCGCTATGCCAATTTGCACTGCCTCGTCCTGGATGTCCGTGGAATGCCAGAGAATACATTGTCAGGCAACTTAAAGTTGAACTCGAAACTTTAGTATATTATCCTTTTAGTTACCCATGGATTGAGTAAGTCATTCTTCCTGTTACTGTACATGTAGCTTCAGGGAGTTTTCCTTCCTGTTACCCATGGATTGAGTAAGTCATTCTTCCTGTTACTGTACATGTAGCTTCAGGAAGTTATCCTTCCAGTTACCCATGGATTGAGTAAGTCATTCTTCCTGTTACTGTACATGTAGCTTCAGGGAGTTTTCCTTCCTGTTACCCATGGATTGAGTAAGTCATTCTTCCTGTTACTGTACATGTAGTTTCAGGAAGTTATCCTTTCAGTTACCCATGGATTGAGTAAGTCATTCTTCCTGTTACTGTACATGTAGCTTCAGGGAGTTTTCCTTCGTGTTACCCATGGATTGAGTAAGTCATTCTTCCTGTTACTGTACATGTAGTTTCAGGAAGTTATCCTTCCAGTTACCCATGGCTTTAGATAGTTATCCTTCCTTTATCCCATGGCTTTATACAGTAGCTAGATGTTCTTTCTGTTACCAATGGCCTTAGTAAGTTATTATTTCTGGGACACGTGAAAAGGTGGTTTATAAGTATGGGCGTTCTATCAAACAGAGACTGCAGGGGATTTATATTCAGATAACACAGGTTCTCTGTAACAATACATTATTCATACAACTATTTATGCCTTATGTCCTTTTCTCTCTCTCTCTCTCTATGTCTCTTTCTATCTCTCTGATTCTTGTTTGTCCATGTGATTCTTGGTCTCTTTGTATGCCCCTCTCGCTCTCTCTTTCCCTCTGTATCTCTCCCACCCTGACTGCCCTGGGTGACTCTAATAAAGAGGCGGAGGGTCAAAGCTGCCATCACCAGGAATTAGCAGGCGAGAAATGAGAAACCGGGGTAACACCAGGAGAGAGGGAAGGAGAGGGAGGAGGAACAGAGAGGGAGAGGGTATTCAGGCTGAGGCCAGACTCGTTATTTCAATGGCCTTGAGCAAGAAGGGCAAAATAGTTGCAAAGAGAGTAGTTGGGAAGACAGAATCCCCTCCATGTCTCTCTCTCTGTCTGGTGGAAATGTTTTTAATATGGACGACACATAGCCCCAATTCCCAACAGCTCTTCTCCAACCCTCACTCCCGCAGCCCCAGACACAGACAGAGCCCAATACCACCAGCAGCTATTGGAATGATTAAACAACCAACCTCAACAGCAATACAGAGAAGCCACAGAGACTGCTCAGCTAGGAGCTATGGAAGATTACAATACCCCATCGAACATCAGGACAATGCACACTGAAGCTTGTTTCACTCCACCAAGCACCAACTATCAGGAACAGCAGCACTGGCTTCAGAATACCATCTAGTTACTGCAGTAGTAAGGCATTAGGTTAAGGTGTAGTTAGGTTGCATCAGGTCAGGTAAGAGTTTAACGCAGGAGATAGCATGGTATGCTGGTAAATTATAGAAAACACATTTTCACAATTAATCAATGTATTTTTCTGTTTATCAGGCAACAAATATTAACATTAATAGATGAACAGGCATTTGCATAAAGTACAGGTAGAAGTAAATCATGTACATCACCTTTTGTTGCAGACACATTCGATAAGAATCTCATGAGAAAAATCTATCTAATCAAATACTCAAAACCAACAAGAATAAATAGATACGGTAATTACTTAAACCAAGGACGATAATTGCATGACATTGATTGTGCTCATCCTTTCCTCTGTGAAATCTGTTTGTTTGTTTGTGTGTATATATTTGTGTGTTTGTACCAATTCCTTGATGGTGTAATCCATTTCAATGATCAATTTGCTTTCTTCTTGGTTGGTGTCTAGAAACAGGTGAGCATGACAACAGATATAGATCACTCTTTCTGTTTCACCTCGTCTTCATTTCACTGCATAGAGAGAGAGGACATCTGTAAGGGCAACCGCCTGGAACGCACTTTACCTGACAGAACCAGACCCTGATGTTAACACAGTGGGTTCACAGGCGCACACACACAAATCCACACACTGTTATCCCACAGTTAATGTTTCCCAAGGCTTGGGCTTGTGGGGCTGGAATCAGTTGAAAAGTACGAAAGAACGGGATAGAGAAGAGCGGCTGTGTGTTTTGTGTGTGTGTGTGTGTGCGTGCGTGCGTGCGTGCGTGTGTGTGTGTGTGTGT
>JACXGM010005317.1:10885-35516 GCA_016801145.1 Umbra pygmaea | reverse complement strand
CTAATGGTGAGGTCATATACACAGGCACCAACACTAATGGTAAGACTATATACACATGCACCAACACTAATAGTGAGACCATATTTACATGCACCAACACTAATAGTGAGGCCCTATATTTGCAACAACAATAATGGTGAGGCCCTATACACAAGCATCAACACTAATGGTGAGGCCCTATACACAGGCACCGACACAAATGGTGAGGCCCTATACACAGGCACCAACACTAATGGTGAGGTCCCATACTTGCACCAACACTAATGGTGAGGTCCTATACACTGGCATCAACACTAATTGTGAGACCATATTCACATGCACCAACACTAATGGTGAGGTCTTATACACAGGCACCAACACTAATGGTGAGGTCCTATACACATGCACCGACACTAATGGTGAGACCATATACCTTGGCCCCAACACTAATGGTGAGGTCGTATACACAGGCACCAACACTAATGGTGAGGCCCTATACACATGCACCAACACTAATGGTGATGCACTATACATGCAACAACACTAACGGTGAGGTCCTGTACACATGCACCAACAGTAATGTTGAGGCCCTATACACAGGCACCAACACTAATGGTGAGGCCCAATACACAGGCACCAACACTAATGGTGAGTTCCTATAACCAGGCACCAACACTAATGGTGTGTTCCTATACACATGGATCAACACTAATGGTGAGTTCCTATACACATGCACCAACACTAATGGTGAGGCCCTATACACATGCACCGACACTAATGTTGAGGCCCTATACACATGCACCAACACTAATGGTGAGGCCCTATACACATGCACTAACATTAATGGTGAGGCCCTATCCACATGCACCAACAATAATGGTGAGACCATATACACATGCACCAACACTAATGGTAAGGCCCTATACACATGCATCAACACTAATGGTGACGCCCTATACATGCAACAACATTAATGGTGAGGTCCTATACATATGCACCAACACTAATGGTGAGGCCCTATACACAGGCACCAACCCTAATGGTGAGGCCCTATACATGCAACAACACTAATGGTGAGGTCCTATACACATGCACCAACACTATTGGTGAGGTCCTATACACCAACACTAATGGTGAGGCCCTATACACATGCACCAACACTAATGTTGAGGCCCTATACACAGGCAACAACAATAATGGTGAGACCATATACACATGCACCTACACTAATGGTGAGGCCCTATACACATGCACCAACACTAATGGTGATATACACAGTAACCAACACTAATGGTGATATACACAGTAACCAACACTAATGGTGAGGCCCCATACACAGGCACCAACACTAATGGTGAGGTCCCGTACACTACTCTCCGACAATAGATTCAGTGTAAATGAAGGAATACAAGCTATTTTTTAAACACATTCCTCAAACTTTTTGATTTTAACTCACAGTTTAATAATGTTCTAAATACTATTGTTTTGAGTGATGATTTAATATATAGTGGATGTTATCGTATAATACAAAAGGCTAACCAGTGTTTTCTCCTCATGTAAGAATGCTTATTCATACATGATGGGCACCTGTGTCATCGTCTTCAGGTTCTTCACCATCTGTGGGAAGCATGTGAGTACTAACAACCTAAAGTTTAGTTGCCCGTATTTAACCTTCCCGTCAACAAAACTCTCTACACTGTAAACTTTAAGTTTTATTGGACTGGAAAATGTGGAAACATACAGTAATGTATTTGCTGGCAGAGTACATATAAGTATTTTCTTGTCATAGTAATTGAGGTTTCCTGTATAATTAATGCAGAATCTCTTTTCAATTACCACATTTAGTCAGGATCATCATTTACTAAATCATTTAAAATATCTAGAAGAGTTTTAGAATGTTTCTATAAATGTTATTCTATATTATATTGTTTGGAATTCCCTAAGAGCTTATTGACCATGTGAAAATTATGCAGGAAAGACCAAATTATTCTGGATTTGTGACTATGAAGATTTGCTCCATTGTAGGAATGCGGCTGACAGTCTTAATTAACACAGGATACAGGATGTCTCTGGAATGCAATGTATGTAAATCTAAAGCCAGTGTAGCCAAATGGAGACAATGGCTAGATATTTACCATAGCCTCTGATGCCAGCATGAAAATTTGAATGCAACTTTTGGCCCAACCTATAAGGAAGGGGTCCAACCTATAGGAATTCACAGTCAAACTGGCGCCTGGTTAAGGCTGGTTAACTCAGACTAGTTAATTTGAGTCAACGGGCTTGTAGCCATTGGTGGAATTTTGTTGAATCAGTATAACATTTTCTGTTGTGACATTAGATAACTTTAATTTTTATACAGAGAATAATTGTTGGGCGTTCTCTCTTCAGAGAAAACCAGCTTTAACTGTTTATTTGGTAACACTTTATTTTGAGAGTCCAAAAAGTGTATCTGTAGATGCTCTACAGATTATCTGCAGACGATCAACAACATTTTAACAAACTATCTACTAACCCTAACCCTAATCCTAACCTTAACCCTTCCCCTAGGGTTAATGCGTAACCTTAACCATTACCCTAAAACATATTCTAAACTTACCCATACCCTTAAACTACAAAATTAGTTGCATATCAACAAATAGTTTGTTGATAGTTTATTGATATTCATATCATCCACAAACTGTCTGTAGAGCACCTACAGATGGAATTTCAGACTCTCCAAATAAAGTGTAACCATTTATTTAAACATTAAAGTACATGCTCCATTTTCTACATATCTTCCGAACTTTGAGTAAATTTACTTTGATGAGCACATTGTTTATTTCATGACAAGCAGTGGGTCTAACTCAAACCTGTTCTGTAGTAGTAACTGTAGATAGTGCCTTAGAACTCTGATTAACCAAAGGCCACGTTTGCAGCAAATAAGTCCTTATTGAGTAGAGAGCCTCACGATATTGATAAAATTACCCTTAATCTTTTAATCTGATACAGCTAGTTAGGTGTACTTCTGTAGTTTTGTGAAAAGTTAGCTGCCATTTTCTAGTTGACCTCTTCAAGTGCAGCTGGAATTTAACCCAAAGGAAAAATATAATTTTATCATGGGGTACAATGATTATTATTTCAGTTTTACCTAAGAGATTTTCTTATCGCTTCCCACTTTGTGTGTGTAGGTGACCCTGAAGATGCTGCTCCTGACAGTCGTGGTTAGCATGTACAAAAGCTTTTTCATCATCGTGGGAATGTTCCTTCTCCTCCTCTGTTATGCCTTTGCTGGCGTCGTCCTCTTCGGAACCGTCAAATACGGAGAGAATATCAACAGGTGAAACATTCTTGTTCAAACATGTTCTTTCCTCATCAAAATTATTTAAAAATATTTACAGATACTCCTTGTTCTCCACTGTTCATTTTTTACCTTCCTCTTCCCTAATTAATTTTGAGGCTTATGTCTAGATGGACTTACAGAAGGAATTAATGTTAAACTGTTATTCTCAAGGACGACAGATCATTTTTTCAACCGCTAGGCTTCCTGATTATATTTTTTCACATCAGGTTACTTTCTCCTTTAATCTCTCCTTTTAGTTCCTGCTACACTGCTCCCTCATACTTTTTCTTCCTGTTGGTAATCTGAGTCTCTGATGAGTGTAGCAATGTGATGAGCAAGTGTCACATAACTGGACAGCAGATACTGTTTCGAGCATCCTACCAGTAACCAAAAGGTTGCTAGATCAAAGGTGCTGAGTCATGCAGAGTGCAGAGGGAGACCTCAAATGTGAAATAATTTAGATTTTGAGATTTCCAGTAGTGTCACAGAGAAATAGTTGGTATACAACCACACTGATTAGTTACTTTCTCTAAAGTCTGTCTTGCATACTGTAAATATCATATTTTACATGTTTGTTAAAATGACAGGCACGCAAACTTCTCAACGGCAGGCAAAGCCATCACTGTTCTCTTCCGGATTGTCACTGGGGAGGACTGGAATAAAATCATGCATGACTGCATGGTAAGAGCTGGTTGATTTCATCTTTCACATTTACACTTGCCTCTAGGGGCAACATAGTGGGGAAAGACAGTACTATTTTATTACATGTAACGTTCTCCATAGAAATGTGGAATGTGCAGTATATCTCAACATAAATAATGTATTGCAGACTCTTATTCAAATTGTGAACATGTGTTAATTAAATCATGTTTGGGATCTTCCCTTCCAAAGGTACAGCCTCCTTTCTGTACACCCGATAAACATCGCTACTGGGAGACGGACTGCGGAAACTACGCAGGGGCACTCATCTACTTCTGCTCATTCTATGTCATCATTGCATACATCATGCTCAACCTCCTTGTGGGTAAGTGTGTGCGTCAATTCACACAAATTTCAATTTCCTGTATAATCGATCAGGCCTGAAGCACAGAAAACACAATAAGCTGTGTCATTCCTGTGACACATCATGAGGACAGTCGTCAAACGTCACCATGCAGAAATCATTTTCTGCCTCCCTCTGTCTGGGTCCATTTCACTACCTTGCAGGGAGGGAGTGAGAGAGAAAACTGGAAGAGCTTCAGAAATAGAGGGAGAAATAAACCAAAAGAAAGAAAGACAGACTGACAGAGTCAAACTTAATTTAACAGAATTTTTGTGCAGCAAGTCAACATTAATTGAACCAACCCCGAACCTTTCTGCAATGACTCCTGCAATGCCATGATAATATGTTTCTATAATTCAAATATATTTCCGTAATATTAATAATAATTGCCACCCCATTTTCCTTACACTAAAATGCTGCAAAATATAGCTATATACAACAGTAATTAATCCTTTCTAAACAGATAAGCCTTGGTTTTCTACATATCACTCACTTATCCCAATGAATATGACCAGGTGTACTATATATTTTACATTTACATTTTAGTCATTTAGACGTTTTAGACGTTCTAATTCTGAGTGACTTACATTTAATACATGGGCATCTTCAGCTCAAAGACACAATGGCATTTGGCAAAGGTGGGAATCAAACCTGCAACCTTCCCATAACAAGTCTGACTTCCTTACCACTGACATCATTTAAGTAGATTTCTGAGTTTTTGTATGAACTCTTCTGTTGCTAAAGGTTTATGCCGTGAGCAACATCTGTGTCTTGCCGATTAATGTATGAAGAGATTATTAAGTTAACATGACAAATACCTTTGTGCATTTCTTCAAATAGCCTAAGTCGGGAAATAATTGCTTTGCCCATTATGAAAGTAACACATTGTAGATAATGGGGAAATGCATGTGCAAATTGTCTGTTACAGAAGCATTTTCTAATTGTCCATAGTCTTTAGGTTGCAGATGAAGTTGCAAATGGGTGAAAACAATTGTTGACGCAAACCACTTCTGCCTAGGGCAGTGTTTCCAAAATGAAGTAACATAACAATGTTGAGAATTACTGACAGAGGGTTCGTATATGGAGGTGTGAGATAAAAAGTGTAATCATATACAAATTCAAAGGAAATCACAGATTATTTTTACAGAATTGAAAAAAAACTAAAAAAAGAACATATTTTACAGGGCTGCACAATGCTAGCGGGATAAAAATGAGAAGAGATACAATTTAGAGCCAAGTTGTTGCTTTTTTGAAGGCATAAAAGACTACACAGATGCTCATGATAACCCCAGATATGTGTATGTCTTACAGCCATCATCGTGGAGAACTTCTCTCTATTCTACTCCACTGAGGAAGACCAGCTACTGAGCTACAATGACCTCCGACACTTCCAGATCATCTGGAACAACGTGGATGACAAGAGAGAGGTGTGTGTGTTGGTGAGGGGGGTCCAACAAAAGAAGCATTGGTGTTAATAAGGGACTGAGGACCTAAAACATTTTGGGGATGTAAGGATTGGTGTTAATAAGGGACTGAGGACCTTCTAAATCTCTGTGGGGATGTAAGGATTGGTGTTAATAAGGGACTGAAGACCTTCTAAATCTCTGTGGGGATGTAAGGATTGGTGTTAATAAGGGACTGAGGACCTTCTAAATCTCTGTGGGGATGTAAGGATTGGTGTTAATAAGGGACTGAAGACCTTCTAAAACTCTGTGGGGATGTAAGGATTGGTGTTAGAGGGCAAAGGTTATCATTCTGTGGATGCTTATTTGGTCTATTTCAAATGTCCCAACTCCCTGAGACAGAACAGTAGAAATGTAAGATTGGAGACAGATGGAGAAAACAACTTAATTGTCAGGTTAGGGCCCTAATCAGGAGGGGATGTTTGAAAGTGGATGAAAGTGAAATTGAACCCCTATGGCCTCCATCAGGGCGTAATCCCCACATCACGGGTGAAGTTCCTGCTTCGTCTGCTGAGGGGCAGGCTGGAGGTGGACCTGGACAAGGATAAGCTGTTGTTCAAACACATGTGCTACGAGATGGAGAGGCTGCACAATGGTGGGGACGTCACCTTCCATGACGTTCTCAGGTGAAAGCGGCACACACACACTGACGATCAGCTTAAATCTACAAACTTAATTTACTATACTATCTGTTTTCTTTGGTAGTGACAATAACATAAAAACAAATACAGAAACACCTACACGTATACAAAATCATCATACTGTACCATGTCAAAATTCTACCTTTTGTAACATTACACCTTGGAAATTTAAATGAATTAAATCTAACCTTTGCCAGCTGTACTATTGCTAACAATATTAGTCAATGCGCATTGCAAATCAGGTTTATTGTCAAAATGTACAGACTTTTAGCTGTTTGCAATAAAACAATCTAAAAAAGCAATTAAAATAGCTCAACAAAATGAAGGCATTAAGTGGTTTTCCCAAATCCAACTGAAAATGCAAGTCATTATGACTTCTCCAGTCTCAAAACTATTCAACCAAATGTGTGAAACCGGTGATACCTGATGCAATTAATCAAGGACTTCATTAGTTCCACCAGGTGTGCTTGAGCTGGAACACAGGAAATACTGGCTAGAGGTTTGTTGGTTGTCATGTTTGACTGCATGTGAGAAATATGGCTAAGTCAACAGAATGGTCCAAAAAGTTAAGAGAAGTGATCTTTGTCTTTCACAAACAAGGAACAGGATACAAAAAGATAGCAAATGCACTTAAATTACCCAGAGATGCCATTGGAAGTATAGTTTACAAGTTCATAATCAAGGGATCAGTGTTAAACTACCTGGACGGGGCAAAAAAGCTATCAATGGCTGCAATCAGATTTCTGAGACACTTGAGTGACTGTGAAAGACCTGCAACAAGACTTGATGGCAACAGCCACTAAGGTTTCAGTGAGCACAGTAAGGCGCATACTAAACGCAGAAGGTTTCCATGACAGAGCTTCAAGATGTGCACTACTACTGACCCAAAATTACAAGAAATGTCAGCTCCAATATACTCCAAATCTTATAAAGGAGCCACAGAGGTTTTGGGGATCTGTTCTTTGGAGCGATAAAACAAAACTGGAACTTTTTTCCGACACACGATGGATCAGCGGTACGTCTGGAGGAAGAAGAATGAAGCATTTGCTGAAAAGAACTCTATGCCCACAGTCAAATATGGGGGTGGATCAGTGATGCTCTGGGGCTGCTTTGCATCCTCTGGCACAGGAATCCTGCAGTGTGTGGAATATGGATCGTTGAAGTATCAGGATATCATGTTGTTTGTGAGATAGCTGAAGCTTGGGCATCATTGGACCTTCCAACAGCACAATGATCCCAAGCATGCTCATGAGGAATGGGCTAAGATTACCCAGGAACACTGCCAGAGGATGGTGTCTGACTATGCATCTTGTTTGCAGCAGGTCATAAAATTGCCGTGTTACCAGGGCACCTGCTATACACACTAGGCAAGACCTGGACAGACCACACCTGTACTTTGGTTAGGGCGCCTCATTCGTGTGCCAGTATAGGTTCTGTGTGTGTGTTAGTTTAGAGCAAGGTAGAGTTAACCTTTGTTTTAAGTTCTTTATCCTGTCCAGCCTCTCCTCCCAAACAAATTATTTATTGCAATTTACCTTGGCCAAATAAAGCCCTTTGTTGAAAAGGTACTATACTTGTGTTTGTGTCCTTGCTTGCACCTATGACCCCATACCTCTTTTGCTGGCTGCGGTGGTAGTGACATCCCACTTCCCTCCTGGGGAGCAGTACGAATGTAACAAGGGGTTAAATAGTTACATAATTATTATAATAATAAGACTAGAGAAATCATTTGCAGTTGCATTTGCAGGTGAATTTGGGGAAACCACTTGATGCATTTGGTGTGTTTGAGCTATTTCAGTTGCTTTTTTGCAACATATTGAAAGGATTTGTTAAGTCTTCTATTAGAAATTATTTTCTGACAATATTTCTCCTCCTTGTCTTACTGTGTTGGTGCAGTATGTTGTCATACCGTTCGGTGGACATCAGGAAGTCTCTACAGCTGGAGGAGTTGCTGGCAAGAGAGCAGCTGGAGTACACCATAGAAGAAGAGGTGGCCAAGCAGACCATACGGATGTGGCTAAAGAAGTGTCTCAAACGCATCCGTGCTGTAAGAGACCCATTCAACTAACACTCTTTTATCGATCAATCAATAAATCAATCAATCAATCAATCAAATGTTTATATCAGCAGTTGTCACAAAGTCATTTTACAGACACCCAGCCCAGAACCCCAAAAAGAGCAAGCAACAATGCGAGATTAAAGCACAATCGCTACGAAAAACTAGTCATTTGCTTCCTAGGTAGAAACCTAGAAAGGATCCAGACTCAGTGGGGTGACCATTCCTCTTCTGTGCTAGGTGTAACGTTTAAGAGTGCATGTCCAATTAATGCAAAGTTATTTTTCAGTACATATTACTAAGGTCCTGTGAGTAGTCCTGGGGAATGATCTGAGAGTTCAGACCTTCATGTGGGCTGTGTCCAGTCTTTAGAAAGATCCAGATCGGCTGCACCGTCAAATAAACAGGAACAAGGACAGCCAGGTGGGCTGTGGGTGGTGACAGTGGCTTTGGACATGGTCACCATCAAGCCGGGTCGGTCTGCATTTTGATCTAAGGACTCAGGTCATCCTAGGTCATCATCGTAGGATTCAACAGGACACCATGGAGATTAGATGGGGCATTTCATAAATCAACAGTTCCCCAGCATAGAATGCAGATTGATACTCATCTTCCAGCCAAATGAATGAAGCATGTACTATAGTACATCCTGAGGTATTGTAGAGGCATATTCGCTTCCAGCCCTAAGGCATGTATTTAAATAAAAATGATTTAAGTTTAATCTGACAGGCAATCTTAACAGGGAGTTAGCACACAGGCCCCTGTCTCATATCACTTGCATACTAGCCCTAATGCATGTTTTGTTTATTGAAAAAGTATAATTGTAACTTTTGATCTGACAGGCAAGCTTAACAGGGAGTTACCAGGCAGGCTCCCTGCCTCATGTCACTTGCCTGCAGGCCCTAACGCATATTTTAGCGACAATTATAATTTAATTTAAAAAGACTGACATGCAAATTTATGATGGATTACCATACAGGCCCAGTCTCATCTCACTTGCCTGATAGCCCTAACGCATGTTTAAAATTATAACAGACAACTTTCAATTGTAAACCCTACCAAAGAGATGAGTCTTTAGTAATTGCTTAAAAATTAAAACTGAGTATGTGCATGTATCGGTAAGTTATTACAATTGAATTGGACTCTATAAGAGAAAGCCCTTACCGCCAGTTGTTTGTTTTAGAGAAATGTAGAGAGTCTAGCACTGGAATGATGTGATCAAACTTGCAATAATTGAATTTTGTTTAGTGACTTATCAAGGTAGCCAGACAGAAGTGCATTGCAATAGTCTAGTCTAGAAGTAATGAAAGCATTTATTAGTTTCCCGGGATCATTTGATAGAAAGTTGAAATGGCTTCCAGTGTAGAATATTTTTGGACATTGCCATGTTTTGTAGAGATGTACTGTACAACTGTGTGTCATCAGCATAGCAGTGAAAGTTGACATTTTGTATTCGGACGATATCACCAAATTGAACATTTGATTTTTCAGAGGATTGACCTTCCACACACATACTGATACATTTCGGATAGATAAGATGTAAACCAGTCATGAACATGACCGCATAGACCAATATGGTATTCCAGTCTCTCCAATAGAAGGGAGTGATCAATTTTGTCAAAGGCAGCAGTAAGGTCAAGAAGAACAAGGACGGATGCAGAGCCTTTGGTCTGATGCCACCAAAAGGTCATTTACCACCTTCACAAGTGCAGTCTCAGTGCTATGATGCAGTTGGAAGCCTGACTGGAGCACCTCATTGATATTATTTGTCTTAAGGAAAGTAGTGAGTTGTTGGAAAGCAGCTGTCTCACAAGACACAAAACAATAGTTATGTTGAGCATAGGCGGGCCAAGCACAGGAAGTATCTCCTTAAGTATTTTAGTATGAATAGGGTCCAGTTGACAGCTGGTACTGTAGGTTTAGAACCCACAACTAATTTGGTGAAAGTGTCAAGCGATACAGCGTTAAAGACTTCAAGTATCCTAATTAATCCATGGTCCAGGCAGTTCTGTGCAATCATAGGACAGCCGTGTTGTGGAGAAATGTGCTTTGGTCAGGAGGAGTCTGTTATTTGTTTACTGATGATCTTGATCTTATCGTTGAAGAAGTTCATGAACATTTGTGATGCCCAACAAGTGACAGCCAACATCACGTGTGGAGTGCTGCTTCTTCGTCAGCTTTTTAACCGTGTCAAACTGAAATTTTGGATTGTTTTTGTTGTCCTCCATTAAATTAGGTTGATTGAGCAGATGAAAGCTTTTTTCTATAGTTTATCATACTACCTTTCCAAGCTAGTTTAAATACTTTCAATATGCCATTTCCTTTCCAGTATTCTCTGCAGGCTTGCTTAATTCCTCTGGTGTTATCTGTGTACCAGGGAGCTAACTTGTTGCGTATTTGGTTTGTTTTAATGCGATTACATCCAAGGTATTACACAGGGTTAAGTCCAGGTCTTCTGATAGTGTTAAGAAATGTATTTTCTTTTACATCCTTGGGTGAAAGGGAATCCCAAAAGTATTTATTTTAGTTGGTCTGTTTTTGTGGACTTCACGGCACTGTGCAGTAGATTCTGTACAACAGTGTGCATTTCAAATGTATTATGTTAATATTTATTGTTATTAGGGTGTTTTGTGAGGACCTATTACTGTGTTGCCTGGTTGACACAAACCATGTGACTCAGAGTGCCGGGGGAAATCTGACTCATTGCTTTGAAAAGGTGCCTATCATAACTGCAATACTTGTTCTGAAAATGCTCTGATGTTTTAATAATGTTCTCATTTACTAGCTATTTGTCTGTGCAATACTACAAGCTCCCTCGTCAGTTCACTAAGCCAATGGGACAAAAACATTGAGCATGATTCTTTCAATTGAAATGGGGATATTCAAAGAGTGTAAGACACCACCTTAAAGAAAGGAATGTGACATTATTTTCATAGTATAGTTTTTACTATATTACATTATTCATATTCAGAAACAGCAACAATTGTATTTGGATACACATTTTTATAATTCTGTATTTTGTGAAGACCCACTGTCCAGTGCTTAGTAGTATTCTCTAATAATTCACTGATCTTGGTTCCCCCTTAAAGAAACAGCAGCAGTCGTGCAGCATCATACACAGTCTGAGAGAGAGCCAACAGCAGGAGCTTAGTCGCTTCCTCAACCCCCCCAGCATACAGACTACCCTGCCTAGTGATGATGTCCACGCTAACCAGGACCATCCAACACAGCCCGAGGTATAGTACACAGACACAGAAAATACAGTTTATAAATTGACACACATAAAATGTGTGAATGTTATTTACAGGAAATGCACCTTTAAAATTATATAACTCCAGTCCACACATGCCCCCTGGCAACTGTATGTGCCCTTCCTCTCTGTCTAAATTGTAGTGGTTTTGATTACTGCATGAGAAAAGTGGCTGTTCCAAAGCTTGTCCATTACTAGCAGTGCATGGAAAACGCAAAGAATACACCAGGTTTGGAAAGGTGCTTTCAAAAGGGTTCGGGGACAAGTTGTGGAAAGGCATAAGTTATTAGAAGTATACAAAAAGATTTCAAAGGTTTAACTATCCCTTTGAGTCTTGTTTATAGCATTATCAAAAGTGGAAGGCATATGGCACTACCAACGTCTTGCCTAGATTGGTCCGTTCCTCCAAACTGGATGACCAAGCGAGGAGGACATTGACCACAGAAGCTACCAAGAGGTCAATGGCAGCTTTGAAGGACTCGTATGGCAGGTCACAAGAAGATGACGCAAGCCTCTTCTGAAAAAGGGCAACACAAAGTCTCATTACACTTTGCAAAACAACACCTGTACGATTCTAATGCCATGTGGAAAAATGTTTTATGGTCAGATGAGACTAAGATTGAATGTTTATGACTGAACTTCAAGCATTATGATTGGCAAATACCAAACACAGCACACAACCCAAAACACAACATACCTACTGTGAAGCATGGTTGTGGCAACATTATGTTGTGGGGGTGTTTCTCTTCAGCGGGGACTGGGCAATTGGTCAGCATTGAAGGGAAGATGGATGCTGCCTAGTACACCCACATTCTTGAGAAAAACCTGCAGCCCTCTGCTAGACAGCTGAAGATGGGCATGCAGTTCACCTTCCAGCACGACAACGACCCTAAACACACCATCAAAAAAACTATGCAGTGGCAAAAGGATATGATGGTGAATGTTCTTAAGTGGCCAAGTCAGAGTCCTGACCTAAATCCAATTGAAAATATGTGTATGGACTGGAAGACAGCAGTCAATCACTGCTCACAACAACATTTTACTGAACTTGACCAATTCTGCAAGGACAAATGGGCACATTTTCCCTAATCTAGGTGTGCAAAGCTTATAGATACATATTCAAACAGACTGATGGCTGTAATTAAAGCAAAAGGTGGCCCTACAAAGTATTAAAGCATGGGACTGATCACTTTTCCAAGTGATTTTATTCAAATTTATTATGTTTCCGAACAGTTGCCATTATACATTACTTGAAAGTTGTAAGCCAAAATGTGTAAATAAAACTTGGAACAATAAATTGTTTCTTTAATTAGTTTTGATTTCAGGCTGTAAGACAAAAAAAGTGAAGGGGAATGATGATTTTATATAGGCAATGTTGTAAAAAAATATTTAAAAAAAGGAATTATATAACATCTAAGATGTTTCTTTTTTATTCCTACCTGCCTGTAGTTGAGTGGTCTCCAACAACTGCTGAGTCCAACTTTGTCAGATCGTGGGGGATACCGACAGGACTCAGCCGAACGCCCTCAGAGGAAACTAGGACAGTGGAGACTTCCTGCAGGTACTGTGAAAGAACATGTTACCCATTGACAGACCATAACTACAGGTTTTGTGGTATTTTAAAAGTTGTAAAAGTTATTGAATTTTAAATAAATGGATTGGAAGGTATTGGACTGAATCAGCTTACTGTAATAATAGTGTCAATCTTATTACCTGAATTTTCTCTGGTGAAAAAATTAGAAATTCTACCAATATATTACTTGTAACCATTCTTCTGCATCAGCCAAAGAAATTAATATATTTCACAAACTAATATGCTTCCATCTAGTATCAGGAGGCTGCAGGAAGCCAGCCGTTAGCCTTGTGGTTATAGCATCGGACTAGTACAACATTTCCATCCTGGCAAGGAGGAAATTTTTAATTAGCTACCTTAAAAGGTAACATGAATCTGAGTGTCTGGTGAATTGGTAAGGTGTAAATTGTTAACCTTATCTTTTTAAATCAAACTTGTAAACATTGTATACTAGCTGCATATTAGCTGCCTATTTCAGTGTTAAGGCTAGGTAAAGATTAGGGTGACTGTTAGGGTTAAGATTAGGGTTAATGTTTTAGGTGTTGTTTACTCAAGTTTTTTTTTCAGAAGCAGAAGAATGTGCAAAGTGTGGGCAAAGCCTAGAAAGCACTGTACTGCACTGTATAGTACAGTATGTAATCTTTAGGAAAACTAAATTTGGATAGCTACTGTACAAAAACAGTCACTCAAGATTTATTTTTTTCCATTATCTAAATCACTTCTCTGCTTTGCCTATCTGACCAGGTCGTACAAGTATCAAATCCATGGTGTGTAAGATGAACCCTGTGAGTGATGAGGCCTCCTCTGGATCAGAGGTCAAGAAATGGTGGACGCGTCAGCTGACGGTGGAGAGCGACGAAAGTGGTGATGACCTCATAGATATTTGAAGGAACAATGCTAAAAACACCCGCATTCACATAATGAATGAGATCCAGGTTTTTTTTTCAAATGTAATTTCACAATTTTTTTTAAATATATCAAGTTCACATTTGATTGATGGGATGGTTTGGACTTCTTTCTCAAGTGTCTGGACTTCAGTGTCACAAGTCTACCAGCAAACATCTGGCATCTGTGAGTTGTTATGATCAGTGTTTTTTATAATCTGGGGTTGTGAACACTCAGAAATTACACTTGGTAAAGCCGTTTTAAGACAGTTGTTTGTTTGAGACACTGACTTTAGCTCTCTGTTGTTTTTCAAGAAAATTGAAGGGTGAATGTTTCAATGCAAAGTTTGAGAACTACTGATTTTAGAGTCCCAAGGATGTCTCTACTTTTACATGTTCATGTTTTTCTATGCAGGGAATTTTTATGCTGCCCTTTAAACACATTTTGTACTGGTACTTTGTACCATGTCACAACACCCTTGAATTGGCATCACTGTACTTTTTGTTGTGAACGTCAAGAATTGTTGATTGGAAAAACAAATTGAGTCATGTAAGCTTGTTTACAAGCTGTTATGGCATTTGTTTGACCTTGTTGCATGTCATTGTCAGACATTTATTAAAAGCTATAAATACCATACCAAATCAAGTGATACACAAGTATTTTGTTGCTGCACTATAATTTATTGAAATGCTTGAAATCCGAATCCATATTCCAGTGCCATTCTCCTGTTGTCTTTGTTTACTGTGTCAAAATCTTGTTTTATTGTTTGCCTATAATCACATGATTATTCATGGATCCAGGTTTCTTCAAGTCAAGTTAAAGATATATCCTAAAAGTGTAAAAGGAAATATGTCTGTACAAGATTTTGAATGTTCATTTAGACTCAATGCATTTCAATGTGGAATATATAAAATATATTTTATATATAATACTAATATATACTACAGTAAAATATAAATTCATGTTGGTTTGATTGTGAAGTATTACTGAATTTAAAATAAAATACATAAAGTGTATAACGTGTCTTTTTGAGGACTTTGTATGTGTACTGATGCAAAAAACTCCTGTCCAATTCTCAGATTTGATGGCTTTTGGAATGCACTCAGGAAACAGATTAATAGCACATCACCACACAAATGTTGACCGACACTGCCTTGTCATCTCATGGTGGCTTGCATAGAACCCTTAACGAACATAATCATACACAGCCATGCCCCATTGAGCACACCAAGCTGTAACTCCGATGAATAGCCACAGGGTGGCAGCCACGCTCCATGGAGCGTGACAGGTTTGAGTCGTCTCAATTCTATTTCAGAAACACTCAGAGACCAATATAGTAATTAAACAAATTTAATTACAATATTTTAATATAGGCCTATAGGTGATACAGATGAGCACCACCCAAGAAGAGATGGCATGATATGGCGAAGGGCAACAGTGTGTTTGAATCTTTATACAGAGGCTAAAGCTACTTTTATCAGATCTTTTTCCTGAGAACCTAATCTCCATAAAACTGAGACATCCCAGGGATACCTTGGCCAGGCACAGAGAGACCTTTGCATACATAAAGGTAAATCAAGATGTTTGGCAGATCCTGAACACATTTTATATAGTAGGTACACAATTTCAGGTGAAATTATGCTGCTATGAATTACTACTATTAAATATGCACAAAATGTATTTTGGAGTGTTTAATAAAAAATGTATTATTATTCACTGTTTACACTAATATTAATCTTATGCTCCTGCACCCTCTAGCTAGTCATCATGGTACAACTCCCTCGAGCTGGAATCACACATGACAGATCTCCACCTTGTCCGCTGACAATGACCCACCACTGATGTAAGTAAAAAGGGTAGGGAAATTGACTAAACATTTTTGCCAAATTCATGTTTGAAAATGTTGTTTTAGGGGCTACTAATTATCATTGTTAGCTAGCTTTTTGGCTGAGGCATAACGACGAATGTAGCTAGGTAGTGTAGCTACAGCAACAAATGTTAGTTATAATGAAATGTATATTTGCGCTTGTGAACCTAACTTCACAGCTTTTAGTAAACTAATATAGAGACATAAAATGACACTGATATAACTGGAATTGAAATTGTTATATCATAGTCCCATATGTAGTACTAGCACACGCTTGCTTAACTAGTGTTGTGATTCCTGTGACAACACTTGTACTTTATGTACTGTAATGTTTCACGTTATTACAGGACAGCCCTAGCCAGGGGTGAAAATCTGATATCAACTTTGGAGGGGTAAATTACATGAAAGAGCAATTCCTGAGGGGGACACCTGAAGCAGTGCTGTAACCAGGGTAGGAAATGCTATGTTGTGGTCAGTGAGGCAATGTGCATCTATGTCAGTTTCCTGTTCTTAGCCTACAGGAGTGGCACCCAGCATGGTATTCTACTGCTGTAGACCATCTGCTTCTAGGTTCAATGTGTTGTGCGTTCAGAGATGCTCTTCTGCATACCATGGTTGTGATGTGTGGTTATTTGAGATACTCTTGCCTTTTAATCAGCTCAAACCAATCTGGCCATTCTCCTCTGACCTCTGGCAACAACAAGGCATTTTTGCCCAGAATACTGCTACTCAGAGGCGTCATGCCCATTGAAAACCCCTCAGATGTTTTAGCCAAGTGGATTTTCCTTTTAATACCAGTATTTGTGGGCACCTGTTTCCGTGTGTTGTGCACACTGTGCCCCCTTAAAAAAATAGGTGCATGATGCTTCTGCTGCCACTCACTGTATATTTCCTATTTTTGGACCAAATTCTGTAAACCTTAGAGATGGTTGTGTGGAGGAAATCCCAGTAGACCTGCACTTTTTGAACTACTCAAACCAGCCCGTCTGGCACCAACCACGTTCAAAGTCACATATCTAGGGCTGCAACAACGAATCGATGAAATCGATAAAAATCTATCATTAAAATTGTTGGCAACACATTTTATTATCGATTTGTTGGGTCTATGTTGTTGCTCGCTGTGTGGTGGAGCTATGTCACTAAAATGTTTTTTCTTTCTTTAAAACTGTCTGACCAAAATCTTCGATATTATGGAAGAACTTCACTTTAAATTCAACAAAACATGCAAACTCTAAAACATAACTGGCATGGCACTGGAGCACCACCGTAATGAGGGAGTACTTGAAAAGAAAAAAGGTTGGAGCGATAAGCGAAAGAGTGACCTCAAGTCGGTTGCGATCCGCCATTAAACCATAGATGAAGATAAGCAAAGTGGACTAGGGCTGCAACTAACGATTCTTTGGATAATCGATTATTCTGTGGATTATTTCCTCGATTAATCGATGAATCGGATAAACAGACTAACTAATATTTCCATAACTTTACTTAAAAAAATTTATGTTATTCTGAATTGACAATTTTAACACATAACAGACCTAAATGTGTGCTATAAAACATGTGCAAAAGATATGCTCATTTCTTTAGTAAGGTGCAAAATCTGGTATTTTTTACCTTGCTTAGACGGACCTGAGATGTTAAAATAATTGTGTCTACAAAACAATTATAAAAACAGCTATTTTAGAACATAGTTGTAAATAACCTTAGTCCTAAAAACGAGATAGGCCTGTTGAATAGCCTAGTAATGTTGTTGCTTTATGTATTTTTCCTGTTTAAGCTTATTTTGACTTATTTACAGTTTTGAATTTAGCATTACTTTTATTTTGAAAAATGATAAATGTAAATCACATAGTTGAACAAGCTAGCATCCTCCGAAGAGGTACAAGGTTAGCAATAGTGATGGGAAGTTCGATTCTTTTTACTGAATCGTATCTTTGAATCTCGTTCATTCAAATGAATGAATCATTTTGATTCGTATTGTTCATTTGCGCATGCGCAGATCGAAATGAACGAAAAGAACCAGTATACTGATCCAAACCGTATGTACTGGATCAAACGAAATTAATTAACCATATAATGGATAATAGAAGTAATGCACCTGCGCAAATCCAAAAACATTTAAGATAATGAACTAACTCTCATACGACGTCTGGTAGAATGTTTTACATTTGACGCAATAAAATAAGTGTAGCTGTCAAGTGTGTTGTTCACTTCCATCCCGCAGCCTGAACTTCAAACATTTGTTCATTTGAGGCAGTGCGCATAGGCAAAATGTAACAGCCTACCATATAAACAATTCATTATAACAAAGATGTTCAGTGGCCAAGCAGTAATACATGTGTAGTAAATCATGTGTAGTAAACCCATTATTTTAAATATCCAGCGTCATATGACTTAGTAAGAATAACAATTAACATAAAGCTTAAAATATTTATTTTGTACATAATCATGTAATAGGATCAACAGACAGATTAATAGGTAAACTATGATAAAGGCGCATTTGTCAAATTAGTAATTTGTTCGGACTAGTTAAGTCAGTCTACAGTGATGAGCAAACATGTGCAAATCCAATAACTACATCGTATTGAATAATAGAGTAATGTGCCTCCCCCAAAATGAACGATATGAACGATCCAGGTACTAGTACCGAGCAGTATACTGGATCATAGAAGTAGTGCGCCTGTGCGAGAAAGAACAAAATGAATGACTCATGTACCAGTACCCATAGATATCCATAATAAAGGCTAGATGACTTAAGGCGTAGTCTCTAACGTCATCACCGGTGGCCATCTTGTCACAGGCAAGCTTGGTGGGCTCTATGGTACCTGATGTAAGATGAGTAGTCACAAATACTCTAATCTCGCTGAAATCTTGACAGATTTACAAATGGTTTAGATTCTTACGAATGTTAATAACGTGGCTATTAATTGTGGATGATTTATATAAAATATGCAATTTTTTCAAAAAATATGCAGTGTCATAACTACATCTCCGACATTTTTAACAAACCAAACCATTTGAAAATCGGTAGAAAATTGAGCAAGTTATGGTTTTTTGAAAGTACATGCACCATTAACACACAATGTTATGAGTAAGCGAGCTGTCTGTGCCAAGATGGCCGCCAGGTGCGGACGTCGACCTCCATTGGCCAGCAGCGCAGACGAGAAATCTAGCCTTTATTATGGATATTCATGCCAGTACCGGGCAATGTACTAGTACGACATACTAGTACAGAGCAGTATACTGAATCATAGAAGTAATGCGCCTGCGCCAAAAAGAACGATATGAACAACTCATGTACCAGTATGGAGCAGTATACTGAATCATAGAAGTAATGCGCTTGCGCCAAAAAAGAACGATATGAACGATGCAGATACTAGTACCAAAGAATGTCTAATAAGGAAAGAAGTGCCACTCTCTGAAAACTTCCGACTTCTGAACTGGTTGCAGTTCCACTCTAGTTCCATAAGAGGGCAGTCACATGTGAGTGCAGAATGAATGGAGGTCTATGGAGCTATACCCCTCAAAATCCACTTTTCTCGAAGTATAATTTTTTGTCTAGTAATTTGAATGTTGCATTCGAAAGGGGAGGCCAAGAAAATACACACTGCTTGGTTTTAGATTTTTTTCAAGTCACCTTTTTCTTCTAAAAAACCCTTTGAAAATATCAATGATGTCATACACATTGTACGGCCAGAGATACTGCTTTACGGCAAGCTTACCCCTTTGTTTTAATCGGTTAGGCTTACCCAAAAGAAAAGTCGTTTTTCTACAATTTCGTACGCTATTTCAGCACTAAATTCACTTCTGAGAACATTTGATGCGAGAAATCAATTGTGTAGATTTCAAATATTGGCATTTTAACGATAATCTATGGCGAATCGAAAATGTGCTCAAACGTTTTCGGAAGTGAGAATCTCCATAGGCATAAGCGCCTGCGGTTGTATGTTAGCTAGCGAGCCAACCCTGTTTTATACCTTAACATTTCTATCTACTTAATCACATTTGTTTGCCACTATTATTAAAGTTAAGTGCTGATTTATTTCAACTTTAAGATCATGTACGAACATAGTCAGAGACAAATGCTACAATAGCAATTGCCGTTCTGAAAAAGCCTGGCTGTTATCGTCGTTATGTTTGGGTACTGCAGACAGCGTCTGTGCGGGGGTATTATTGCGCAATACCAGCAAGATTACATCGTCTCAAACTGTCAGCAGCGTTTTGTGTGCTTGTCGTTTTGTGAGTTCATTCCTTAAAGAACAACTAGCAACATCGTTCTCCCCAAGTACACAAGTCGTTCTTTGCATTCTTGGTTTTGAGAAACAGCCCCTGTCTAATAAGTAAACAGGCTTTGGCTTCCCCGTGTCAATACACATTCTAGAAAGAGTTTCGGTTTGCTAATGTTTTAAAGACCACGCCGCAATATTCACATATTTCTTTACATACAGACACAGTTTTAATGGTCATTTAATGGTCACTGCGGTCAGGTAGGCTCGGTGACATAGCTGCTATCGGTTAGCTATCAGCTAGCCATCAGCTGGCTTTCAGCTATATGTACTTCACCAATACATGGGCGAATCCAGCTACAGAAGATTAGTGAGTGAAAATGTTACATTTTTTATCCTTGGGAAATGAGAAATAGGACAACCCTTTCCCACTATTAGAACAATTTATTATAGCACATCTGCGAGGCGTTTTTCTCATTTGTATTGATATTTAACACTATTGAGCAAGACATGGGCTGTTTTTTAAGGTGGCAATACTGTACCATGTATCTTGTGTTCCTGAACACAGGAATAATACAAGTACTCAAATTCAGTTTATTTCCCATGTAGATTTCACAGTACATACAAAACGACAGGAAAATAAAATGGCCAGCACTTTTGCTGCGGACAAAAAAAAGAACGTTGGCGAAAAAGTCTACCTTAACATTATCAGAGAATGCGGGTAGATGGGCTGGTTTCGCTTCAGATGCCATCAAGCAGGATGTCTGGTCGTAATCTGTCCTTCACTGACCAATCAGCATTCATTAGCAGAATGCTAGCGTGTTTATGGACAACAACGACTCAACCTGTAAGAAATCGAAAGGGCATAAGTACTCGTTTATTCAACTTTCAACCTAAAATCCATGTTGAACTTGCAAAAAGTACAATCAAATCTAAGATTTCTCAACGACAATCAGGCGAAAGAGAAAAATTTTGCCGTTTAGCTCCATAGACTCCCATTCATTTAGCACTCTCATGCGATCACCCCCAGTGGAACTCTGGTGGAACTGCAATCAAATTCGGTACAATGGGGTTTAATAGGGAGTGGACAGGCTCTCCGTAGACGGGCTCTGCTAGTACCGAGCAGTATTCTGGATCATAGAAGTAATGCGCTTGCGCCAAAATGAACGATATAAACGATTCAGATACTAGTACCGAGTAGTATACTGGATCATAGAAGTAATGCGCTTGCGCAAAAATGAACTATTTGAACGATTCAGATACTAGTACCGAGCAGTATACTGGATCATAGAAGTAATGTGCCTGTGCAAAAATGAACGAAATGAACGATCCAGTATGAATCGTACGTACCGGTCTTTTAAAAGATTCGTTCAAAATGAACGAATCGTTCATGAATCGCCCATCACTAGTTAGCATATGTTGTAATACTGTAATAGTAAGATCTGGTTTGTGTTTTAAATTAGTTTTGCACTATAACTCTTTCTGTTTGTTCATTTTTGCACTAACGGATAGTGTTAAATGAGCTTGCTAGATTAATGTTAGCTCTACCGCGTCTGTTCTACCACAAAACATTAATTAGCCAGCTATTTAAATACACTTGTCCTGCAATGTTGAAGTGGATTTGATTTAATGAGCTGGATCGCAACCAAACACCGGCTATTTGATAAATAAGTACTACCTGCTGTGGGAGGAATGCGCTGCAGAATGGTGTGTCCCCTAGTGATGTCACCCCCGGTAGTGCTCTAGTAAACAAACAGAAAGAGTTATAGAGCTCAAAAGCCCCGCCCCTCGCCCGAGAGAGCTAGGGTTCCGGAAGTAAATTTCCCATTAATTTCTCCCGTTGACTTCTGGAAAATTCTGTATATGAAGAGATTTAGACCATGCCTTAGGCTAACCAGCTACGACTTGACTCATTGGCATACCAAATATAATTTCGAGTGAAAAAATGAACAGCAAATCCCAAAAAGTCAAAGGTACAAGACTGTGTATATATTTTTTATTCTGAGTAAAGGAACTACTCATCCCATAAAACATTGCGAGTGTTATCTTTCCACCTTTACATTACTTTAAATTACCTAACTTTAGCTAAATTCACTTACAGAATGTCATTCTTGAAAAATTATGTAATCTACAGCTCAGTAAACGTACTTACAGTTCTCTAACTCTCCATATTTTTGCTACGACACAGGCGTACGACTCGGGCAGCCTGCCAGAGTTGGAAACGCAAAGCTTTTTCGCTGGCTCAGTAAACATTTCCATGGTAACCGCGAGTTGTCTCCATGACATCTTAGAGCTCCACCAATCAGAGGCATCACTGCTGGTTTAGGATTGTGGGTAATGAAGTACTTATCCAAGACATCGCGAATAAAATACATTTATCTCAAAACAAGGTTGGTGCCCAATGCACTTTTGGCATCTATATGAGCATATATAATCGCTTAGTCATGTCGTAGCTGGTTTTAAGTCTACCATCGACGGTTACGATTTTATAGCTTATACTCGAATTGTCAATGGAGAAAATGTATTGTATTTTTACTTCCGGAGTCGGCTGTGGGCGGGACTGTTGAGGTCTGTTGAGCAAAACTAATTTAAAACACAAACCAGATCTTACTATTGCAGCATTACAACATATGCTAACCTTGTACCTCTTCGGGGATGCTAATTTGTTAAACGTTTCACTATGTGATTTACTTTTACATTTTTTCAACCACTGTTGCGCACAGACCAAAAACAGTAAATATGTCAAAATAAGTTTAAACAGGTAAAATACATAAAGCAATGAAATTACTATTTACTATAAACTTATTATAAAGTTATTTACAACTATGTTCTATAAAAGCTGTTTCTATAATTGTTATGTAGACAATTATTTTAACATCTCAGGTCTGTTTAAGCAAGGTAAAAATTACCACTTTTTTTTTTTTACTAAAGTAATGAGCATATCTTTTGCACATGTTTTATAGCATATATTTAGGTCTGTTATGTGTTAAAATTGTCAAATACAATTTAATAAATGTAATAAAGTTATGGAAATATTTGTTAATATTTGTTAATTCATCAATTAATCAAAGAAATAATCAACAGATTAATTGATGAACCAAATAATCATTAGTTGCAGCTATACACATAACCCACCTTTCTTCCCCATTGTGATGCTTGGTTTGAAATTCAGCAGATCATCTTGAGCATTTCTACATGCCTAAATTCATTGACTTGCCGCAAAGTGATTAGCTGATTAGATATTTGCTTTAGTGACCAGTTGACCTGGTGTACTTAATGAAGTGGCCAGTGAGTATATATTGCAATAGGTTGAGGACATTCCAGGATTCCATGACATTCTTGAACCACAGTTGCATATTACCATCCTCTGTGTGTATGTAAATATAACAAAATACAATATACTGTATAAGCAATAATTTTTGAATTATTACACTATATAGCACTATATAAACTATTTTCCAGACCGCTGCTCAGTACTTAGTGTTTTATCATTATCATTATTATTACTATTGTCATTATTATTTTAAAATTCTTGATTGTTGTAAATTCTTGTTTATAAGCCCACTGCATAGAATCGCCGTGCCATGTCAAAAGAAATTTCTCTGCCTAGGATGATGTATGTTATCCGATGCATATGATAAATAAACAACTTTGACCTTTTTGACCTTGACCTAAACAAAATATCTTTGTTGCATTTTTGTAATTGCATTGTTTTTACAGAAATGCTGCTTTGACAACCACTACCTGTCATGCAAAAAAAACTATTTGAATTTGATGAGAATCTGATTTAGATGATGAACTACAGCATGGCTTGTTTGCGTCAACTAGATTAAAGGATTTTGCCTAGAACCTTTGCTTGCCACTGTTACAGTTCCTCCATGCCAAATGAATGTATAATTGAAACCATACTTTAGTCAACATTGCCCAGACTTTAAACCTTGTACATCCTCTTTTTCTGGATGGTAAGCTTCATATACAATTAGATGGTTACCTAGGGGATTTGGTTTTGGGTGACAGAGGCACTTTAACTGTTTTCAGAACACATCTTTGCAGTGTAAGAACCGAGCTGGAATGTGAAGCCAGCAAATTCCCTGGCTGACATTGCCATCTTCTGGGTAAATGAGGCACTGCTAGCTGTTATTATTACGGTGTCACAGTGCCTGTACTTGTTGAGTTGTGCTGTAATGTGTTTTCTTTTACTTCTGTAATGCATGTCATGTCGTTAGGGTGGCAAGCGTGCCTAGCAATGCATATGCTTCCTGGTTCCAATCCCCCAACTACAAAGGTGAAAACTCTGTCATTCAGGTATAACAGGCTCTAATACCCCCCCCCC
>JACXGM010005317.1:0-10785 GCA_016801145.1 Umbra pygmaea | reverse complement strand
CTTCAAATTAGCTTATTTTTTCTCATTGAAAACTGTTTAGTATACATTGTAACAGTTTAGTATTGTATTCTGTACTGACTGATTATGACCATGCGATCGTACGCTATGAACAGTGGGCATTAATCATAAGCACAACTCAGAACCCACAGAACAATGTGTAGTTGATCTAACAGTCTTCCCCTGGATACACACACAAGACATGTCATCGGTTTTCCTCTTTTATCAAAGCATTCAACATCTAGGACCTCTCACTAGGCCCCAACCACACGGCACCACTTGGGGGTTAGGTTTCAGCTAATTGACTGGTGTACTGCTAATGCTACTGCTGGCTGCACCAGGGAGTATTACCCCTTAACGAGGTGCCTCGTTAGTCAGAGAATTAGCCCATTAAAAGGCACGGGATCTTCATTTGTCTCTACAAAAGGGCCACTGCGCCTCACTGCCAATGTAGTTTGTATGGGGGTGGTGTGCACTGATGATAATGAGCGTTCGTTGGTGGTGATGGGGGGCAAGAGAGTGTCAGAGAGAGTGTAGCGCGGATTGGCGGCCCATGGGACGTCTACTTACTCACACATTTCAGTCGTACGATGATGGAGCGATCTCTGCGATGCATGATCCTGCAGGGAAGAGGAGAAAGAAAAGACATCAATCCTCTTGTCATTTTGTTTCACCCAATCAACCCCCCCTTCCCCGTTTCTCTCTGTCTTCACTCATTGGTCCACTTAGCTCAGAGCTTGCTCATCAAAGTGTTCTTTTCTCTTCTTTTTTTATGCACCGCGTGGGAGACATGATGTTTCTTTCGCTTTCTTAATCGCCTTTTAAGTGTGAGATGAGGGACCTGTTGTTTTTTACCCTGGCCGTTGTAATTTGCCCGCCTTTGGTGAAGGTGCGTGTCCGGTACTTATTTAGAGTATAATTGAGGCAATTTGGCAATTAAGGAAGGAGTGTACAAGAGTGTGGGAGAGTGAAGATTACCTGTAATTAAAGTACATGATGGCTTTGATGTCTTGGCCCCCTCCTGAGGAGATGTCACCTTGGAAGTCTTGTGGAAGAGGCGTCACCACGTACACCCGGAACTCTCTCTTTTCTCTGTGGACCAAATACTAAGACGTGACGTACGTAGACACAAACACACCCTGCAATCACATCATAAACACCAGTAATACAGCCATGCATGTACACACGGGTATAACCTAGATATTAAAATGTACTGGCGTTTCCCATTTGTCCTGCTTCTAACACATTAACTTTAAGGACAATATGAAGAGTTGACTTTGACAAGGGCCAAATTGTAATAGCTAGATGACTGGATCAGAGCATCTCCGAAACTGCAGCTCTTGTGGGGTTTTCCCAGTCTGCAATGGTCAGTACATATCAAAAGTGGTCTAAGGAATGAAAAGCGGTGAACCGACTCATTGATGCACGTGGGGAGTGTGATCCGATCCAACATATGAGCTACTGTGCCATATATTGCTGAAAAAAGTAATGGTGATTCTGATAGAAAGGTGTCAGACCACAGTGCACCACAGTGCATCACAGTTTGTTGCATACAGGGCTGCTGTTTTGGCGGCTAAAGTGGGACCTACACAATATTAGGCAGGTGGTCATGATGTTATGGCTGATCAATGTATATATGTGTGTGCATAAATAATTCTACATAATTCTACATAATCAGTGATTATAGGGTTTCCTGTCTTCTTTCAGAAAGAAGACAGGAAACCCTATTTCAAGTGATGTAACATACATATTGGAATAAAAATATGCACTATGTAGTATTTTGCATATATTTGTTTTATTTTAATAACTTTAGCCTACAGAATGAGATGTGTGAAATGTTTTGTGTTGGATTATTAACCATACATGTCAAAATTGATTTCCTAATTAAATCTATCCACATTAACAGTCACATTGGTTTTCAATACAATATGAAAAAACATTGCCCAAATACTAATTAGATGGTATCAGGGAAGCCTTTTGAATTTGGCAAGTTAAAATGTCAAAATAATTAAATATAAAAAAGACGATATGCAATAATGGTGCAATGTCATTTTTACAAATCCCAGAATAAGATTCATTTATTATACAAGTGATATACTATGAATCATTGAAAGTTGCTTAAGAACCATAGTTACAATACATGTGTAGTTTGTTGATAAAGGATACCAAGGGTGTATGGTCTATTACCATGTGGGGCCCTCATGAAAAGAAAGTATAAAATTGTACCCACTCTCGATTGTAAGTTGCTCTGGATAAGAGCATTGTAGTACATTTTTTGTTAAGTTAAAATGTGTAAAGCGAGTGTTTAACGTTCTGAATGGCAGAGATGTCAGCCAACTGGAGCAACTCCTCCTGCCCTTTAGACCGACTAGACCACAGATCTACATATTAATCTGAATACCTAAAATCAGAACAAGACACTTCTTTAGCACTGATGCAGTGTGTTTTGTCATCCCTACCTGTACATTAGCCTGTGTATATTTTCTCAAGCATTTCCCAGACCGAGCAGAGTAGTAACACCACAGACCACTTCTTCACCAACTTTACATATACACGGACGCACAAATGAGCAAACACACACAAAAGGATAGTTGATTAGGACCAGACGTCGGAGCATCACCCCCCCACACAGAAATAAAAGCCTACTAATTACACAGAAGAATAGCTATGTGATGTCACTGCTGCCTCACTGTCCTCACGTCTACTCAGCCGAGGGGATCGGTGCGCGCTGTTCTGAAGTCAAATGCCTTTCTCTGTCTGCGTTAAACAGTGGGACTGATTGCTGTGGATGCGGGTCGAGCGAGGCTAAATGGAACCACCAACCAACGCTTTTAATGTTCTGTAATCTTTATTGTCCAAACCAGACGGTGTCTCCTGATCGGCTCAACCAATTCAACTGAGAACGGCAGAGGTCAAAAAGAGGTTCCCTCATAAGAATAGTATTGTTCTCCAGGGGTGGAAGAAATATGGTTGCCTGTCGAGACAATTGGCTTTTTTTGGTGCAGAGCAAACTTTACCAGGCCTTGCAACATGCCACATATCTCTCAGGTCTGCTTTCGCGAAAGGAATGTGTAATGTGCACTAGGATTTGGTTGAGAGAATGAATGTGAGGTTAAGCAAGATGTGGAAATTGACACGCCATGTTTTTCAGCTTTATCTGTTTCCTTACATACCTGTCCTCATGTCAATTCAACTGAATCTGTATTCTTATCGTCAACCTTTTTCAAAACATAAATTTAATCTTGATGTTTTTCTCCTTTCCCATTCTTACCCTGATAAATAAGGCAGTGGCGGTGCAAATTAGCCGTCTATCTCGTGTCAACATTCACCACAGGACCAATGCTAATCCCGGCCCGGTGTTTTTTAAACAGATGGTTAATAGCACAATAAAAAGTAGCAAATTATTTTAGCAGCAGGCATCTCAGGCAATTAACAACTGGCATAATGTGTTGATTAAAATCCATTCAGTCTCAATGAAGAGAAAAAACAGTTTCCTTCTCTACCTAGACTTATGTTGGCACACATCTGAGAGCCGTCTTGTCAAACTATGTCGACCTTGTCAAAATGACACCATGGTAGATTTACAACTACAACAGTTTGTTTGGCCTTTGTTTATTGAGTTTGGTGAGGATTTGGTATAGTTTGTTTAATGGAGATACAAAGACCGAGGATTAACGGGTTAACACATGAACTTAGTCGAAGTCGAAGAGCCAAGACAGAATTAAGTCATTTTAGAAGTTTACGCACATTTACACACTTTATTCACTTTTGAATACAGTCAGTAATCAATGTGGCTGGAGACTTCTCAAACTCAAATTATTTTTTCACTTGAGGAGGCTGTGACACCACTGGAAATCTCACAATCTAATTACATTTTAGTACTTTAGTATACGCTCCAATGAAGAGCGACTTACAGGAGCAATTAGCAGATGTCTTGCTCAATGAATGAATGAAAGATTTGTCTCCTTGCCGGTTCTATGATATAATCTAGCAACCTTTCAATCACGTCAGATGTGCTACTGTTCGTTTGAGCCCTGTTTTTATCTATCCTGTAAAACCTGTAATTTTTAGTAGGTGGATATTTTAGTTGTATGGGTATTGTGCATTGATATTGTTTTGGGCAAAGCCACACGCACAGGGACTATCAGTCAGAAAAACACTATAAGTCATGGAGTAACTTCTACTGAGGGCCTACCAAATGTAAGTTCATACACATAATTTCTGTACATAGGACATTTCTTCATATTAATATCTCTGATTAAATTACTTTCACTTTGAAACTGCTTTTTTGTGAGATCAATGAATGAAGAAAATGACTTCGGGCTTGTTCCCAGATCAGCAGCAGTCGATTGCCACCCCAATTGACTACCCAGGGAAACCCAATGTAATTGCACTTTGTCTTTGAGCCAGAAAATCCTCATTTTCATTCAAACATGTAATCAGGACCATTCATCTGGCGGTGGTCTCCTTGTTTTCTCCTCTTTCACTCTCATCCACACCTGGCTTCTCCCTTTCTTTAATTACTTGAAGGGAAAAAAATGCTACTCCTCTGATCCCCAGCCAAGCCTGAAATATGACTGGCGTTTTTCTAAAAGAAACCATAGAGGCCCAAACCAATTCAATTACCCGACAATCAAAGTAGAAAGGGCCTCTAATTGCCCTGAAATGGGAGCGAAGGAGAGCTGGTGGTGGCGGTTGTGTGGGTGAGCAGGGCATCTATGCAGAGCAGATCACAAAGACTAACTGCAGGGGGTGCTAAGCTCAAGCTAATAAATATATCCCTCTACTGGAGCCTAACTGGAGAAGGGACTGGAAAACATAAAGAAGTCTGGAAAAAAGCTTCAACCTTATAGTTCAGTCGGATAGCATGTTTGCCCCCGACTGCAGCACTTAAGGTATTTAGTTCATAATTTCACATTTCTTGACTATGCTTTAAGCGAAAATTGCAGTGCTATTATTTCACAACTGTAATGATGAAATGGTGTTTGTGTATGAGAGTGCAATTTGAAAAGGAGAATTGATGTGGCATTTGAAAAAAGGAATGCCTAAAGAAAAAATCTTTAATGGTGAAACAGCCACGTCGATTTGAGATATTACAACAAAGAAGTTTCCGCAAACAATGAAGACCGTTTTTCCCCTCTCGGACATGAAGGCACGCACATGCTGGGTGACACGCCTGTCCTCTACAAATAAATGAAATAACAACACCGTGGGGCAGCCAGTGGCGCTGTTTCCCCAACTGGATTCCTTCTTTCAGCTTGTGTAAAATTGTAAATATCCTAAGAAACAATAGTTAGCTGTACAGTAAATAGAAAATTTGCCGGACTATTATATGTTTTTGAGAAAGATATTTGAAACAGTGTGTCACTGTCACTTCTGATGAGTGTTTACAAAAATAACACAAAGGAAAAAGCAGATAATTATTTTATGTAAAAGGTGTTACTTTCTCTGAAACAAATGTGTAGCAGTTTCTTGTGTGGCTCTGGCCTCCACCAGCACCCCAATATCATGCAATGGCATTCTGGGCATTTTGTACCCGTCTATAAAGTCTTAAACACATATCTGTCTTTTCAGCAATACTCAAACCAGCTCGTCTGGCACCAACAACAATGCCACGTTCAAAGTCACAAAAACCCATTCTGACGCTTGGTCCGAACACCAGCAGATTATCTAGACCGTATCTACATGTCGAAATACATTGACTTGCATCTACATAATTGGCTGATTAGATATTTGCAAGCAGTTGAACAGGTGTATGAAATGATGTGGCCGGTGAGTGTAGATCAGTCTAGGTTAGTAACCTCAACACAAGGTATCCCACCTATCCATAGAACGATGATTCTACGATGTCATGATTAGATAATGTCACTTCCTGGAAATGATGCCACTTTAGAACAGTCCATTAACTCTGAAAGGGTGTTTTCATTCAAAGTTACTGGGTTGATGACAATCTGGGGGCCCAACTAATTTTTTTTTTAAATGTACACATATTAAGAATAAAACACATTCATGAGTAGAGAAATGATACCTGAGGCTCTATATTCACTACATTTTTAGATGACTGTTTGACTTTTTTGGCCTCAATAGCCAGTAGAAGTAGAAAAATCATACTGAGGGACAGGTCATTTGTAATGTTTTTTGCAAGATGCTTTGCACAAACAAGTGTTAAAAACTCTTTAAAAACAAATGAATATATGAGATTTATCATGGAAACAAAATTATAAAATTATTTATTATTTATTTATTGTTAGTTCAGATTTACATAGTAGTAAAGGACACAAAATGGCACGTTTTTGTATAATGATCCAGACAAAAATAATAATAATTAAATCAACAACACAATAAACGAGTCACTTGCAAGTTTGACACGTCTACTGCCAATAGGCCTGCGCAAACAGATACAATTGAGCTTAGGTGAATTCTGACTGTGCATTCACACAAAAGATGAAAATTACCCCTCCTTCACCCACCCCGTCGCAATAAGCATCAAAACCTTGTCTTGTTGGGGGAGGGAGAAGGGGCGACAACGACAAAGATTGGCTTTAATCTCAGTCGTTCCCCGTCTACCCACGTTTCCCCCTTGCCTTCGTCTGGAAATGGCAGAATATTTTAATGTATGTATCTGCCAGGAGTCCCCTCCCCCTGCTGTGTCCTAGCTAGTCATTACAGTGTGAGCCCTAGACCCATGGCTTTTTCTAAAAGCACAAACGTATCAATGCCAGGGCTGCCTGGGAAAAAGAAGTGGTAAGCTTTTTTTCCAAATTGAACATTCATTCTGTTAAAGTGCACTACATTTGTATAGTCTCTGTTCAAATTTAGTGCACTGTATAGGGAAGATGACTCCATTTGGGACTTAAAGTAATGTACTATGTAGGGAAATAGGGCTCCATTTGGGATAGCAATATTGAGAGGTTGAGAGAAAACTGATGTTAACTCCCACTGGCTGTAGAATGGGATAGTTTGCTAGAACTCGAGTGCAAACTGATAACTTCAAAAAACAAATGGTTGTGTATGTGAGGTGTACTTTTTGTTTATTCTTTTGTTTTTGGCCACTTTTGATGATTCTGGATTTGTTGTATGAAAGAGAATCCTGTTGTAGTAAATTACATTTTTTATATGACCTTTTGCTGTTTCTGCAAATGTCAAAATTAGTAAATACACAAATAAAATCCAAAATTGTCCTTCATGCTTTGTAGATTTTTGCAGATTAGTCTACGCTTGAATGGGCATAGCCCAATGCAGTAGGTGTGAATGAAATTTCAAAACAGCATTTTCATACAGTACAGTATATGAAATGTCAAAATGTTTGAGAATACGGGCCCATTGAAATAGTCTTATGTTGAACAGTCCAAGACAGCAAAAAAAATTGACATCAGGAATAATGTAAATAGCATAATTTAATTTGTATTGTCAGTTTGTTAGCGGTATAGCCACTCATGCTAAGCAATAAAAGGTGTACAGTGAACCCTCATTTTTCGCGGGGGTTACGTTCCAAAAAGAACCCGTGATAGGCGAAATCCGTGAAGCAGTAACCTTTATTTTTTTTACAATTATTATACAATGAAATACTCCATAATACATTGAAACCAAAGAACAAAACCTTTTTACAGGCCCAAGCCTTTATTTGTTTAACAAATAAAAGTACTGTATAAAGTTTTTTTTACAAATAACTACCGTACTGTAATATAATCATTTTAATCATCAATACAAACTGAAGGCTTCAAATTGCGGAGATTAGCATCGCCCCACCGCGACCCGAGTCATTGGATTAGAACGGAAGAGAAATGATAATGAAAAAAAATACAAAGTACAGTAGGACAAATAGTGACTCGTGTATTTCACGGCTCTTCTGACTGAGCCGCTGCATCCTGCAAATCCGTGAAGCAGCGAGACCGTGAAAGGTGAACCGCGATATAGCGAGGGTTCACTGTATATAACACATTTTCACATTTTCTTCTGAATTGAATCAGTGATGTTGTACTAGGTCAAAAGTTTTTGACATTTTGACATGCCAGAAACTGGCTTCTCCTCCCAACTCGTTTTTAGTGGTGTGACTTTTCATGGGCCTGTCTCTGAAACACACTGATTATAAAATAAGTACATTAAAAACCCACCCAAACAAAACATTTTCCTGTTAAATCATGTCTAAATTATCCTGGCCAAGTACATTTGTTCACACACATTATTAAAACTATCCCAATCTGGCAACACTGGAAACACCCGCAGACACACAAATGCAAGCATGGATGCACAGAAAACACACACAAGCAGAAGGTCAAGTGGCAGAAATCAACAGACAAGTTAAGCTGTTGGTATTATATGAAAGTTCTATAAATACAGCTTTGTAAAATAATGTCAATAAACTCAGATTGAAGTGTTCATTCTTTTGTCTTGTCTACCTAACAATACCACTAGTTTTTGTAGCCTTACTATTAACAATGTGATAAATATTTTAAAAAATTTAAACAAAAAAAATCTCTCACTGGTGCACACTGTGCTGGTTTCATGGACAAATATTAATCCTAGTCATAGACAAAAAATTTAAGTTCAAGGGAGAACTCCATTGAGCTTAATTTGTTCGTCCAGGACAAAGCATAATCTGTGTCTCCAACCAGGCCCAGAAGAACATGTACAGTCAAAAACAATATAATCAATCACTTGTAACAGTCGAAGGTAAAGCAGTAGGCAAACGCAGAAATCCAAGGCAAACTGAGTTTAATGGTAGTTCAACAGAAGCATAAAAGCAAATAGTAAAGACACTAGTAAACAAGAAAATTAAAGGTGTGCAAAATAGGGCTTTTATCTAGAATAATAACAAACTGAACTGAACACACTTATGTACCTTTAATAGCGATCCAGATAGAAAAACCAAACACACAGCGCAGACATGTACTGATGAACAATAACCTTCAAACTGACAAACGCAGGTGCTTAAATACTAGTGGGCCTTGTAATAATGACAATAATAGAAACGGCTCCCGAACAACCAGGAAAAGGGAGGGGGGCAGGGGGAACCGGCACCAGGAGAGGCACCACCAGCGCAGGTAAATAGACCTATGGAGACTGCACCAGAAAAAGGGGTAGAGCAGCCGGTATCAGAGAAAGGGGGCGGTGTAGCCAGCAGTGGACAAAGCAGCAGTCACCGGAGGCAGAGCAGCAGGCATTGAAAGCGGAAAAGCAGTAACTAAGTGGTAGGTGGGGGAGCAGCAGGCAACAGGGGGCACCATCGAAGCCACATCCTTAGCAGCAGCAGGAGAGCCAGCTAGTCCTGGCTGAGAAGATGGGGACGTAGCCTAGGCCTCAGCATCTGTAGGCGATCCAGCTGGTCCAGGCTGAGAAGATGGGGTGTAGCCTAGGCCTCAGCATCTTTAGGCGATCCAGCTGGTCCAGGCTGAGGAGTTGGGGGTGTTGCCACGGCCTCAGCATCTGCCAGTGGATTTGGAGTGCCCAGCTGTGATATGGCAGACAGCTCCCCCTGTTTGTAGGCATGCACCTCCCCTTGAGGTGATGGCATGCACAGCTCCCCTTGAGTTGATGGCGCGCACAGCTCCCCTTGAGGTGATGGTGTGCACACCTCCCCATGAGGTGATGGCGCGCACAGCTCCCCCGGAGGTGATGGCACGCACAGCTCCCCCTGAGATGATGGCGCGCACAGCTCCCCCTGAGGTGATGGCACACACAGCTCCCCCTGAGGTGATGGCACGCACAGCTACCCCTGAGGTGATGGCGCGCACAGCTCCGCCTGAGGTGATGGCACGCACAGCTACCCCTGAGGTGATGGCACGCACAGCTCCCCCAGAGGTGATGGCATGCACATAGACAGTATAAATGAATAGACAAATCCTTGCCATTAATTCCTATGGATAGCAAGTGAAGTCAATTAGAAGCACTTTTCCGATCATACCAGAGCATACTGCACACGTGAGCATGATGACGTAGATGTGACGTGAGCAATGTGTCTGAATGTTGTAATTGTTCTCGTAGCTTTGCACATGAGATATCTGAATCATTACGAATCTTGCCTCCTGCAGAAACGGAGAGTGTAAGTAGGAGTTTTCCATGTACGTAGGAGCAGAAGCAACTTTTGGTATTCGGATACATTTTTTTGTCATTTTGATTGTATGCCTCCACGTCCCCCCGATTGCCTGCGAGCTTCTCCTGGACTATACAGGTCCTTCTCAAGAAATTAGCATATTGTGATAAAGTTCATTATTTTCCATAATGTAATGATAAAAATTAAACTTTCATATATTTTACATTCATTGCACACCAACTGAAATATTTCAGGTCATCTCAAAGAATTAGCATATTTCATCTGACCAATAAAAGTGTTTGTAATACAAAAAAAAGAAAGAAAAAGTGACCCTTCAAATAATTATGTTCAGTTATGCACTCAATACTTGGTCGGGAATCCTTTTGCAGAAATGACTGCTTCAATGCGGCGTGGCATGGAGGCAATCAGCCTGTGGCACTGCTGAGGTGTGATGGAGGCCCAGGATGCTTCGATAGTGCGGCCTTAAGCTCATCCAGAGTGTTGGGTCTTGCGTCTCTCAACTTCCTCTTTACAATATCCCACAGATTCTCTATGCGGTTCAGGTCAGGAGAGTTGGCAGGCCAATTGAGCACAGTAATACCATGGTCAGTAAACCATTTACCTGTGGTTTTGGCACTGTGAGCAGGTGCCAGGTCGTGCTGAAAAATGAAATCTTCATCTCCATGAAGCTTTTCAGCAGATGGAAGCATGAAATGCTCCAAAATCTCCTGATAGCTAGCTGCATTGACCCTGCC
>JACXGM010005316.1:0-26535 GCA_016801145.1 Umbra pygmaea | reverse complement strand
TAACAAATATGTTGCCTGGTCAAAGAGTAACATTATAAACGGTATACGACTGCGAGTATCTTCAGAAATCCTCTGCGTGATGGTGGTGTCTGTTTCGTTCACATGACGTGTTTTAAGATGCGTTAGACAGCCAATCTCAGGTGACTATGTTGTTACACGCAAATATGCTACATGATTATTCACAGACTCTTTTGGCACCGAAATTTGGCATCGAAAGATAAATAATTTTTCGATACTCGATAGTATTGGAGTATTTCGGTCGGTGCCATAAAAGTATCGATGTTCGGTGCCCAGCCCTAGCCAGCACATCGATGTGAAGCAACTCCATGCTTCTCTTTCAAGATCCTAAGAGCTGCCACAACATTTGCAGCCTTATCATGTACAACAGCCGGTACACCACTTAGCGAGACACCAAACATATCTGCTGCCTTTTCCACCCGATCAGCAGTGTTTTCTGCTGTTTCGTGCTCCTCAAGAGGCAGCGTGCCCAAACTGTAGGAAGTCAATCCTCACTGATAGTGGCAGGCTTCTCCCTAGTATGCTTCCTGTGGCAATACGTGTCCCAGCATCTGTTGTTGGTGTCATATTTTTTTTGGACATTTTTTTTACTTTGACTCTCTCCAATTAACATTTTTAAAGGGGTTTTATTTTCCATTTTATTTGTTTTTGATTGTTTTGGTTTTTATTCAAGTGCTTTTTTGTTAACAGACACTTTTATTCCATTTCATTTATTGTTTTTGGTTGTTTTGTTCATTTATTGTGTATATATAAATGTTTTCCAGTTCCAGTTTTAAATATTCTTTAGAAATAAAATGTGTACCTGCATTATTAAGCTATTCTCAATATATTAGATGAAAATTGACAATATTATCATTTATCGCAATAATTTTTATTTTTTTATTTCTAGGAAATCTATTTTAAGTGTCTACTACTAACAATGTTGACATTTCTAATATTTCATGCTTATTAAACAGGACTTGCGGTGCTGTCTTGCTGCCATATTGACAAAGCGCTCCGGGATGTTTTTCAGTTGTTCATTCATAGCAGTTGTACTGCTATGAAAAGCCATTTGTGATTTACATATATTACATTGCACTAGATTGTTGGGACTTTGAAATACTCACATACTTTTGAAGCCCATGGGTTTTTAGCTGCAGGACCAGGTTGATGTTTATGTTCAGACATTGTACCGGTATAATAATATGGCAAGTCGACGGTACCTTTGGCTAATCAAAGTATTTACATAATCGCTCACATCAACGCGTCATCCCAGCTCTAGAGTGTGTTGTTTCCCACTGGGGCTGCCAAACTACTTTGTTCTATTACTGTTCTAAAATGTGTCATGACTTGCTGCTGTTTCCACTTAGAACATTACTTAATTTAACAGCGTAGCTTATGTCAGGGTGACTGAAGCACTTTCAATTATTCTGTTTTTTCATTATTTGAATTAAGTAAGTAAGTAAGTAAGTGATTTGAGTGTCGCTTAACTTATTTTTGCAGTGTAGTTGAGCAAAAATATAGAAAAAATCTGCCTGTGTAGTGGTGGTTCCAAACCATGGGTACAAGAATCCCTGGTGCAGTAAACAAAAAAGTTTGGGAACCAGAACCACTGCCCCAGGATGTGTATATGGAGGTTTGAGATAAAAAGTGGAATAACTGAAATCATGGAATTTGATAGATAAAATGGAAAGGCCAAAGACAAGAGATTTTATAGGGCCCTACACTAGGGGTGAAGTTACCAGGATGTTGTAGCTATCTAGGCAATCAAGTAACATTTCTGGATAACGTGTAAATAAATTATTAACTTGCGAGTAGTTTAAGAATGGCACACAAACAAATGTTGACAAATTTCCTTAACATTTTTTGTAGCAAGACAAAGATATAGATTGCTCTGGTATTATGGATTTTTTTAAACAGTTTGAGGTATACTTTGTCTTTCATTGTTATAAGTGGAAAGTCAACCTTGAGGAATTTTGATTTTGAGAGGGGAGAGAAATTGTTTACAAATTGTATCAAATGTAGTGTAATTGTAAAACGATCATCTTATGTACAAAGTTGACCCTACGCTGATATTAACTGATAATCGTCTTAGTGTTTTGCTGACCTTCGAAGTCCTTGTGCAGCTCATACCTTATCTTCTCTTCTGCCTGTGGGCCTGTCTGAAAAAATAGTACCTCAAAACTCATAACTATGAGCAAATTATCTGGGAGATGGTTCTATTGTTCACAACAAAACGTTTCGGTACCATATGCAAGCAATATAGTTGTAGTTCAGAGTCGTGGCTGCTCACAATCCCATTGATGCGTTGCTATTTATGGAGACAGGAGAAGTCAGCGAAGCCAAAAACACCCAATGCCAACACATACAGGGGGAATGTTCACACAAAGCAGTCCTGGTGCCAGCGGAATGCGGTCAGCCGGTGGTGTACGCTGGAGCTACGATGCGGAGCAGTCAGACAGACCACACCGTATTGCTCTTGTCTGCCAGGACCACACACCCATACAGATGAAGACAAAGACGCAGAGAAACTACACAAGGTGGTGTCTTAAACACAGAGGTATCTTCTTACTGAATGACAAATCAAACAATGAGTGCAGTTCAGCGCCCGTCCGTAATTACAGCACAGCGATGCGAGACGCAGACAGACAAACTCTGGGTGACCCCAGGGTGCTCTACATCACATCGCTGGAGCACAATACAGGCTGGCCTGTGACTCAGATACCTGCTTTTAAATGCACTGCGTGCTGGTGAAGGTGTGAGTGTGGGGGTACACTTTGAAGGCTGGATCTTTCCCAGACAGACTGGTATTTTTATCCCACATTTTGTTTGTTTGTTTGATTACAATTTGCATTGTTTTAGTGTTTGTTAATTTTAGAACTAGCTGAATGTACCTGACCTAAACTGAAGCAACATGAAGCTGCAATCTGCAATACTGATTAAATCGAAATGAAATAAAGCACAACTTGGGTTCTTGTTTGGCATCTTGGCTGACAAAACAGGCCTTCTTTTCCCTTGATGCGTTTGTTAGTGTTCAGGCAGCCCAGACGTGCACACCCATGGCCACACACACATCGGCACATTCATCCACATCCTCTCTACTCAAGCTAGGCTCACAGAAACAGGATGTTTTTGTGTGCTCTATTTTGAGAGGAAGAGGTAAATATGTGACCAGCTAGAAGGTGGATGACACTACCAAGGCAAGTGCACACAGACACAGGATGGGCGGATTGCTTCTAGTGGCGTCAGATAGTATAGTGGTTAGGGAGACTGACTTCTAATCCGAAGTTTGCTGGTTCAATTTCTGACTGGCCAGAAAATGTTGTTGTGCCCTTAAGCAAGGCACTTTAAGTTGCTCCAGGGGATGTCCCTGTACTCATTGTAAGTTGCACTGGATATTAGTGTCTGCTAAATGACACAAAAAAAGACATTGAGGTCTAGTATCATTTATTTGATTTTAGATCTTCCCATACACACAAGCTTCAGTTTGGCAACTCATGCATACTGACATGCAGTATATAAACCTGTTTTGGTGTGAACAGTGCCAACGTGCCGGTCAGTTTTACGTGTCAAGGCATGCCTACTGTTTACAGCCAGATCGGATGTGTTTTTATGACGGGGCACGAAAAGCTTATTCCGTTCACTCCAGAATGTTGGAATGGTTCGAGGTTGGAGGCAGGCGAACAGACGGGGGAGCAGGGGCTGATATTGGAGGGCAGCAGACAGTCTGAGCCACCATGAACTATTGAGACAGGCTGTCAATTGTTAAACCCCCTTTGCTTTTAGAAATGTCTTCTCTCTCGCTCTAACTCTTTCTATCTCTGTCTCTCTCATTTCTGTATAATAGGTAGCTATTTTTGTTAATGTTGCAAGACGAGTTACGGTAGTCATTTAAGCAGTCTTAACAATGAATTCCAAGCAAAATTACATAAAACCAGTTTTTCCTAAAAGCACTTGCAAAGTATGGAAGCTTTGTTGTTGCATTAGCACTACACAATGGGTTTCAGTTAAAGTTTAGATTTTTTGACTGTGTTGATTATTTTAGTCAGCTGTCGTGCTACAGCTCAACCAATATGGGCTGTCAGATGGCTCAGTGGTTTGGCACTCTGACTTGTGGTCTGAAGGTTGTCGGTTCTATCCCCGAGTGTGCTAAATGTTGCTTTGTCCTTGAGTCACTCTGGATAAAAGCATCTGCTAAATGACTGAAATTTAAATGTATCCAAATACCTGCACCCAAGGGAGGCCCTGGGACCAAGGTTGGAAAACACTACGCTAGAACAAAATAATTTAAGTCCCTTTAGCGGCTATTAAACATTTTGCATGAAAGGATTAGGATTGTTATTGTAAACTGTAATGTGAATATGTTAAATAAGTACAATGATGTATTTGAATTACTTTGTTGGGGGGAGCCTTTGTTTGACTCGTAGGAAAGCCCTGGGTGAGTAAGCTTGTCTCAGGAGTTGTTACAGTCTACACCTACCTGGCAACTGTTTGTTTTGCCCCCTCACATCAGACTGCTGAGTAAAGTCCAGTCTGAGCCTGCTATGAGTCACCAACACACCCCCACAAACCCCACAACTCTGAGAAGCCCCTCCCAAGCCTTCCTCCCCAGTGGCAGCAAATCCGGAACATTCCCTCCTACGTACAGAGCCCACTTCCCAGGAGTGATTACGGTTGAGGGGACCATGAGGTTACTTGTGTCTGTCGTTTTACACCTCAGTCCCGTAGGTTTCCTGACTAGACCTCCTTGGACCGACCGTGTTGTGGCGTAGCGTAGCCCTGTAGATGAGGATGGGACTGAGGTTCTCATAAAGTCAAATAGACACTATTAGCAAGGCATGGTTTTAAGATCTGTCTGGCCTCAGGACGATATCAGCATTAATCTCGTCCACAGGATACAAATAATTTTACTGCGGGGTGTGTCTGTATCCAACAGCGAGGAGGGTGAGTGGGAGATTGATACTGTAGGTCAGGTTTACCGATTGATAGGTGCTGCCAATTGTGGGCAATAATTAAAGCGACAGTCCACCTGACCCTGTGTGAATTGGGCGGAAGTATCTGGGAACTAGGTCATATCTGAGAGGACTTGATGAGTCTCTTGAACGGTGACTCATGGGCTTCATTTGAGGAGGATGGTATTTTGTCTAGAACTCTCCGTGTGCCCCCCTCCAAACTGGAAAAGGGGATTCCCTTGTTAGAGCAGCAAATAGAATCTGAATGTTTGAAGAAGTGAATGCTGTTGAGGGGGTGCTTTGATAGTTAGTGACAGTCAGCGAGATTCTCAGATTGAATGTTTATTTGTTCCAATCTTAATATCAAAAACACATTACTTGTAACGACTTAAGAGATTCAAGTATGAAGAATTTAAATTGCTCTCAGGTTATTGCTGTAAATAAAACTTGTTGAGATTTGGGTGTCAGGTGGCTCTGTGGTTAGAAAGTCAGACTTGTAGTTGGAAGATTGCCCCGGTTCAATTCCCAACTGTGCCAAATATCATTGTGTCCTTGAGCAAGGCACTTCACCCTGGAGCACCAGGGGGATGTCGCTGTAGTTAATGTAGGTCACTCTGAATAAGAGCATCTGCTAAATGACTAAAAATGGAATGTTGAATAATGACTCTCCATTCACCTTTTCAAAAACAAAGAAAGACAGTAAAGTTGCAAGTAATAGTTTTGGGACAAGATGTTTTTTCATTGTTTAGTGCCCACCCTCAGTCTAAACCCAGAGGCGCATCCACCCTCAGTCTAAACCCAGAGGCGCATCCACCCTCAGTCTAAACCCAGAGGCGCATCCACCCTCAGTCTAAACCCAAAGAGGCGCATCCACCCTCAGTCTAAACCCAAAGAGGCGCATCCACCCTCAGTCTAAACCCAAAGAGGCGCATCCACCCTCAGTCTAAACCCAAAGAGGCGCATCCACCCTCAGTCTAAACCCAGAGGCGCATCTACCCCAAACACACACACACCGCTAACTCAGCCAACTCAGCCCTGTCCCAGTTAACCTTTCATGATGGCCACAGGATTCACTGGTGTGCAACACCTTGAGAAACGGAAGCGACAACAGCAAACCACTTCCTTCTTTCAGCCAATCAGTGCTCATAAAGGTGGCCTCATCTGGCCCCTTTTCTCACTTCGAATGAAAAGATTTGTTTGTTTGGCCTGATCAGAACTGAGTGCTCTGTGACATTGCTATTTTGAACGGGGCACTCATGTTGTACATTTTCTTTCCCTGCTGGTGCTGCAAACACGTGCACATCGGATTTCTTGTCTCACTTTAGTTTGTAATTCTTGTATCGTAGCCTGCGGGCACGCACAAACCGCCATCATATGCACACGCTTCTCTGTTGCCGTACACCCCCCCCTCCCCACTTTCTGGAAATGCCAACATGCTGAAGAGTTGCACTTGAATATTAAAGGTCATGTTTCTGCTGCTAACATTGCAACATATTTGGGGCGAAGGAGTGTAGGGATCTGAACACATCTCCAGTGTGGGAGCGTGTGTATGTATAGTTGCAGATGTTAAACTGCTGTAGGTTGAAGGGTTTTCAGACAGACTAGAAACTAGTCAGGACATAGAATTCTGACAAGTTGTCTTGAACATGACTTTGTTGTCTTTGGACTGTGTGGCTAACATACCTTTATCATGACAAACATTTCTAAATGTTTCAGGCGGTTGTAACCAGTGGATAGAATGAGTCGTATGAGTTCCTCAGATGAGTCAGCCTGCACGTTTACTAGCCTGGACCGTGTTGTCATGCTGCTAGCCTCGTGTTAACTTCCCATTTTAGGCTTCCTTCCACTAACTCAAAGTGAAATTATACTTGGTAATATTATTATTAGACTGAAACCACTTACCACCCTGCTATGTCTTTTAACTATGCATTATAAAAGTGCTAATTGATATTTAAATTTCATTTTAAAAGTGGAAGATTTGCATGAGCTGTATTGTGAATACTGGCCTGTACATGTTGTTGTCCATACAATTGTCATACAGATGTTGTCTTTCAGAGCAGCACGGAAGATTTCTTATTCCAACTGTCATACAGATGTTGTCTTTCAGAGCAGCACGGAAGATTTCTTATTCCACGTGTGATGGTTTGAACACTTTCAGTGATAATGGAATATTGTTAGTGGAAGATTTCTTATTCCATGTGTGATGGTTTGAACACTTTCAGTGATAATGGAATATTGTTATTTCAGTACACTTGTGCAGCCTGGTGACAGTGCAGAAAAGCATACAGTCTCTATATGGAAATATATCAGTCTTTGTGTCATTGATGGTCTTCCTCTGTCCTCTTATCTGAAAAGAAGGCTGTCATATTCAGAAACATTTAAATAAAGTTTTATTTAAGGTTGATGACATTTGGAAATATTAGAACATGAGTTAAACATCAATTCTGCCACTTTCGTGATTGCAAAAGGTTTGTTTAGTCCCCCCATTTTAGTCCGGATAGGTAGTATATGGTAGCTGTTTTGTTATGTACCATCACGCAGGGAATCTACACCAAAGTGTGTGACATATAGTATGGTTCGCTGAAGTGGAGACAATACGGTTGGCAGAACTGTCAATCAGAGCTGTATAGTGACGTCCAATGAGGTTACAGGGCGTGCCCAACATCTAGACACAGCAGAGAAAGAGAGAAAGTACTAACCTAGACACCTCAGAGAGAGTATCGAGCGGGGACCCGTTTTAGCTCGACAACACCGATATACACAGGCTTTAGACCCTAGAGACCTACAATATCGAAATCATATATATATATATATGCATGTATGACATATAATTTAATGCATCTTTAAGTGTTTAAGTGGATGTGCTGCATCATTGAGGAGAAAAGGTTTTATCATCATGTTTTATTTTTTATTTTATTGAACCGCAAATACAGTGTTCCAATTAGGCAACATAGAAGTGTAACAGGAACTTTTAGGCTGTAGTAAGCTGTCATATCAACAGTTATGTTCACCTAATATATTTTAATAGCAGACTGGTAGGATATGAACTTAATTTATGTACGTTTTTTGCACTAACATTCCTGAATTGGCTTTCTAAGCCAGTTCCAGATAAGCAAGCTAGTCAGCCCACGCAAATATGTCTTAACTTGTCCCTCTGAACCAAAACAACAAACAAAACATCTGTCTCATGTAGGTCCCTAGATGGGCGGCTGCAGGTGTCCCACAGAAAGGGGCTTCCCCATGTCATCTACTGCCGGCTGTGGCGCTGGCCCGACCTGCAGTCTCACCATGAGCTGCGAGCTGTGGATCTCTGTGAGTACGCCTTTCACACGAAGAAGGACGAGGTGTGCGTCAACCCCTACCACTACCAGAGAGTGGAGACGCCAGGTACGCACAACGCCTATTTATTTGGCATGTATTCATCTACCCTCCGCTCCGATGCACTCACTTTACAACGCTTTCATGGGTCAGCTGCATGAATTATTTTTAGATGGATTTGGAGCGCTTTGCGGTATTTGTTTTTAAAAATTAAATTAAGACTAGTTTACCATTAAGACTAGTTTATCATATAACAGGAATATTCAACTTTCAACCTACAGTACAATGTCTGGTTCCTGCTTGTTTCCTGTTTTACCTGGTAATTAATTTACCCACCTGCTGTCTGTGGTCTAAATTAGTCCCAAATCAAGAAAGGCAGTGGAACTGACTTAAGCAAGGGCGCAGGAACGGGGGACATGCCCCCCCCCCAATGTTACAGACAGGCAATAACAATTTGTGACCCCCCCAAATCAAACTCATTCCTAAGCACTTGCTTTTAAGTCCAGTGTTGAGTTAGTTAATACTTTCCGTATGTGTCAGTGTGTTTTATAAAAAAAACAATAAGGTGTGTCTGTGTGTGTGTCTGTGTGTGTGTCTGTGTGTGTGTCTGTGTGTGTGTCTGTGTGTGTGCAGTTCTCCCCCCAGTTCTGGTTCCTCGACATACGGAGATCCCCAGTGAGTTTCCTCCTCTGGACGACTACAGCCACTCCATCCCTGAGAACACCAACTTCCCTGCTGGCATCGAACCACAGAGCAACTACATACCAGGTGAGATATCTGTTATGTAACTGATTTACATACCAGGTGAGATATCTGTTATGTAACTGATTTACTTACCAGTTGAGATCATTTCTAGAAATGGAAAGAAGGGTTTACATTCTACATATCAGTTCTATAACTGTTTTACATACCAGGTGAGAGTGTCCTTCATAATATTGAGACATAAAAGTAAATATTGCTGTATTTTCTGTACAATCAAGGCTGGGGAATGGCATTTGAAATTATTTCACTATTCAAATAATATCAGAAATGTTTTAAGAATCTATTCATAGTTTATATTATATTAATGCTGCTGCCGTTCTGTTATATAATTAGTTTAACCTGACACAAAGCATACAGTAAAAACATTAACCACTACACTTTGTGACAACCATGGTGACTATGAAGCTATTAGAATAAATAATAGTTAAATAAATAATAGTTAAATAAATAATAGTTAAATAAAGAAAACAAATGCAAGATCAATTTGTTGAACATGACAAAACGAACTCTGAAAAATGCTACGTCACTTCATCATCAAGTCTCAGAAACGAGACTGAAACAAAAGTGGCTGTTTTAGCACTCACAGTGATCAATGAGACAAAAGCAAAAAGTAAAGCGCAAAAAGTAGTCTGCCGTTGCGAAAAGCGAGGCTCGATTGTAGTTTTTCCGCTTCAAGTTCATTTTTCACGTCAGCGCAGAAGACTTCGGCAATGACAAATGTTCCACTGCAAACCTCTGATCTCCGCCAAAAACAGAAATACACAAAAGTACAAAATGCAGGATACTCAAAGTATTCAGTAAAGTCTATATACAGTTTGTGCAAGTGAGGTGTATTTAGAGAGGTAGGTCAGTAAATATGCCATTGTGGCAGAGCAATGACAATGGATCAGTAACATTAGAGAATGAAAATAATCAGAAAGCAGCTCTGACAGAGTCAGTAAGAGTCATTGGGTTCTCCAGTTTCAGGTTACACATCAGCCCTATAAAAGGCAGGAAAAGTCAGAAAATAGGTTAAGCTAGGTAGGATAAAACAAATTCCATTGGCAGGTACAAGGTATTGATAATTAATGAAACATTTTGAAACTGACGTCTCAATATTTTCAGTGCTCTACGCTAACTTTTTTCCCAAGGAGTACATGTGCTCCTAAATAAAAAACTGTCGGAGCACACAAAGAAATTTAGGAGCGCATTGAAAAATGTTCAAGTAACACAAAATTTACACTTTCTTTTTCCCAGTGTTTCTCCCACATTTCTCTCACTTTGACTGCACTGTGTTGTCAGAGAAAACTACTGCAGTTGGCGCATGACTCCTTGCGAAATGTGGGAGTTGTTGTTTTTTTAACAATTAGAAGCGGGTGGAAAAATGCATTATGGTAGGTTGTAATTTTTACTTGCACTCTGCGCTCGTAAATCATTTTTCCTTGTCTCACATGTCTATGTTTAGGAGCAAATTCTCGTGAAATGGGGGCACTGTAGAGTCCTGATATTGTGTATACAAATTAATCTGGTGATGCAACAGGCAGTTAAATTAGCATATTCAGCTGTTGAGAACAGAGTGAAAAACTAATTCAGGAGGTGTAGGCATCTTTCGTGCCAGGTTAAGGGGGTCCCTGGCAAACAGTGAGCCAGAGGTTTGCAATGCTTGACCTTTAACACAACTGTGTCTGGGATTGTGTGTGTTGTGCCCACTCAGTCTGGTTGTAACGGCCAGTGGTTTTTAGGCTGCCACTTTTCCATCAGATCTCCTTCTAGCTTCTGAGGTTGGGATTCAGTCACTGCTCTTCATGCCCCTCTCCGCTCTAGCTTTATTTATGCCCCTCCCCTTCTAGCTTTTATAGGCCCCTCCTATAGATTTCTATATGCCCCTCCCTTTCTAGCTTTTATAGGCCCCTCCTATATATTTTTATAGGCCCCTCCTTTAGCATTCTATAGCCCCCTCCAACTAGCTTTCTATATGCCCCTCCCCTTCTAGCTTTTATAGGCCCCTCCTATATATTTTTATAGGCCCCTCCACCTCTAGCTGTTATAGGCCCCTCTATATTTCTATATGCCCCTCCCCTTCTAGCTTTTATAGGTCCCTCCTTTAGCTTTCTATAGGCCCCCTAGATCTAGATGTCTATATGCCCCTTCCCTTCTAACTTTTATAGGCCCCTCTATATTTCTATAGGCCCTGTAGCATTCTATAGGCCCCCCATCTAGATTTCTATATGCCCCTCCTTTAGCATTCTATAGGCCCCAATGGGCTAGTCTTGCACCCGGAAGTTGAAGCTTCTATGGGGAGATTCTGAGGCTAACAAGGCCTGATCTTAAAGACTCTATTTGTCCATTGTTTATTTCTAAAGAAACACAACAATGTATAAAAAGCTCCATTACCTCGTATCTCACGTTATGGCCCCGTAGCAGCCGTTTTTGTGAAATATACTAACTGTTGTGTCATAACCACGCAACTTTCTGACACACAGTAGATAAATTACTGCATAGTCCAGGAGAAGCTCGCAGGCAATCGGGGGACGTGGAGGGCGTAGAAACGGGGACATGTCCCCCCCCCGATGTTACAGACAGGTAATGTGGCCCCCCCCCCCAATAATAACAATTTGTGAAAAATATATGGTGTCCCCCCCAATATCAAACTCGTTCCTACGCGTTCCTGGAGGCATACAGTCAAAAGAGAAGCCCATAGGGGTCATGAAAATCATTTGAAAAAAAATATTTCAGCAACGTTGCGATGGATCAGAAATACTTCCTACTCATGCTCTCCATCTCTGCAAGAGGCAAGATTCGGAATGATTCAGATTTCTCTTGGCACGGCTACGAGAAGAATTACAACTTTCAGAGACATGGCTCACGTCACATCTGTGTCATCACGCTCAGCTTGAGGCTGCGCAGTACGCTGGTCTACCACCGGAAAAGTGCTTCTAATTGGCTTCACTTGATCTCCGTAGAAATGAATGCCGTGGCTTGGTCCATTCTGTATACTGTCATTGATAGGCCCCCTACATCTAGATTTCTATATGCCCCTCCCCTTCTAGCTTTTTCTATGCCCCTCCTCTATATTTCTTTAGGCCCCTCCTCTAGAATGGTATAGGCCCCCTCCATCTACATTTCTGTATGTCCCCTCCCCTCTAGCTTTTCAGTACACACATACACTTTCACACACCCATTAGCACACACACCCATCTTCATTCACATGCACAAACACAAGCATCCACACACGCTTGGCACCAAGTCCTGAGCTTCTGAGAGACACTGCCTCAGCCCACATGTCTACTCCAGATGAAAAGCTGACCGTGCTTTCCTCTGAAAACACTTAGCCTGTATTTTTTTTACCAAACTCTAAATACCATGCTTTTCCATTGGCCAATAGGCTGCCAGTGCAAACACATGGTTAAAGGTGTGCTCCAGAGTAAATTAAATTTTTAATAGCACGTAGCTTCCAGAGTGTAAAGCCTGCAGCCTACTTAACAACCTTACGGATTACACTATTACTGTGTTACGGAATAACAGAGTAATTCTCACCAAGTATATCGATAGATATACAGCCTACCTAGCTTTAAATGGTACAGATTAAGCAATATTCTGTCAGCCATTATTTAAAATTTTACATTGCATTTATCGAAGTTTATAGACAAACACATAGATGCTAATGTGTGCTAATCGACAACAACCGAATATCCGCATTTCTCCCATGACAATGGCTGGTATGAGCTAGAGTGGCTTCCATTGACGTCCAGTGTAGCGTTAGCCTTTTACCATATTAGTAACAATAAAATCATTTAAAAAAATCGAGAGCAATACCACCTACAGTACCTAACTCAAAATGGTACAAATTGAGCAATATTCTGTGACCCAATATTTGTCATTTTACGTAGCATTTATCCAAGTATTTGCATAAATCACATGCTATTAGATCCTAATTGTACAACCAATACCACGCCCAGCAGAGTGCCCGTATTCCCTCATGACAATGCCTTCATCTAGTTAGCCAGTCACCGTAACACTAACAATAAAATCTGTCAATAATTCTAATGAGATCATGTTAACCAGCTTCTTACATCTGCTAGTGGTAGACCCTCTGGACCCGGCTGGTATATCCAGTTCCTTTTTTGGCATACTTTTTTGGCATACTGTTTCCATACACATTGGTCTATGTGAAACTCAGATGATCTAACAAACATAGTAATCATCTTCTTGGCTGGAGATGTTTGAAAGCAAAAAAGTAGCCCTGTCTCACTCTTTACCACACACATTTTCTGTCTGTGTTGCCATTGCTGGGTGAGTTTCCAAAACCACCACCAGTGTGAGTTCATCCTAGGCTCGAGTATAGCTTCACCGGTGGCCAGTAACCATAGCAGCAGCTTGATTCACCAAATAAAGATCCAGCCTTTGCCATATTTCTTCCTCACTGTATTCCGGCTCAAACTGGTGTATGGTTGGATATTACCATTCAATAACACTTGATCAAAGTTGAAATCGTCCAGGTCTTCAGGTATTTCATCACTTTCACTAGCCATTGTAGAAAACAAAATCCTCTTCAACTCTTGTTATGTAGCTACGCATTTAACGTAAGAATGCAAACCATAGTATTCTTTACCTCGCTACAAACTTTTATTCTCAAATCAACTCTTTTCAGGGCCGGGACAAATAAAGATCAGAAAGTAAACTGAACCCTAGGGCTGGGCGATATGGCAAAAATGGTTTTAATATTTTTTCCCTTCATTCGATATCGATAAATATCACGATATACACTGAGAAGAGGAACTTCCAGTGATTTAGTGCTTGAGTACTTTAACTTTCCCCTCATTAACCCCATTTCTCTTTTGAAATTTGTGTTTGAGATAATGTAGTTTTGATATGGTTTGTTTTCTTGTCTCAACATGCAGATTTAACTCCATAGTTGCCCTAATCAGTTATTTAGGATTTTCTAATCATCATTTGGACCCATATCCACCATATAAAAAATCCTGTTAAGATAATTCTAGCAGATAGTCTTACTGGATTTGTTACTATGTAAATCCTATAAAATAAGTCAAAAACAGATTCCTATACGATATCTCCTTAAAAACATTTAAAATGACTCTTCGATCCTATTATGATAATACATCCTAAAGGACCGTTTATTAGGGGTGTATGTCTTTGTTTCAGTGAAACATTGAATAAATAATAGTGCTTCAGTCAACCTGATATTAGCTACGTTAATAAATTAATTCATGTTCTGAGTGCAAACAGCAGCAAGTCATAGTATACTGTATTATACAACAATGTGGTTTGGCAGCCCCAGTGGAAACATTGATGCTACAAGCACCTCCCACAACTCGTTTTCTACTGCGTGTGCTTTGCTCACCTATATTGTAATGAATACTTCTTCCTTTGCAATTTTTTACTTTCTCTTTTTTGTTGTTATCATCTACACAAGATACCTAAACTCATCGCTTGCTAAATAGCTATCAGTTGAAAAGCCTAGTCTGACTCCTTAGTGTAACTTCACTTTGACCTGAGCTGCATTACTTCTATCATGTCCAGATTAATTGGAGTGTGCACTCTGTTTTTTGGCACATGTTGGCACAACGAGCTGACTAATTTTAAATAAATCTCATAACCGGACAGATTATCGTAATGGCAAGCAAATGCAGTTCATGTGTCAAACAAAATGGATTTGCTGTCGCACAGCGCCACGGTAAAATGAACACAGCGTAGAGGCTGTGCCTGACTTGCTCTACACATCTCGCCGACATGTTTTGCACATAATGTTTATCTGTGCTTCGTTTAGTTTTAGTTTAACCGTTATTTTACCAGGCAAGATGACTGAGAACACTTTCTCATTTGCAGCAACGGCCTGGGGGAAGGGAGGGAGAGGAGGGGGAGAGGGGAATGAATGAGCCAATTGAGAGATAAGGATGATTAGTTTGCCACGATGGTACATGTATGAGGGCCAGATTGGAAATTTATTCAGGACACCGGGGTTAACAACCCTACTCTTACGAATAGTGCCATGGGATCTTTAGTGACCACAGAGAGTCAGGACACTCGTTTTAACGTCTCATTCAAAAGACGGCACCCTACGCAGGGCAGATGTCCCATCACTTCCCTGGGGCATTGGGAATGATCTCTAGACCAGAAGGAAGATTGCCCCCTCCAACACCACTTCCAGCAGCACTGGTCTCCCCTGAATCTAGCTGTACTTTTTAAAAATGCCTTCGGTGAAGTTTTTACGTACAATTTGTTTTCAAAAATGCCTTCGGTTAAGATTTTTACGTACAATTTGTTTTCAAAAATGCCTTCGGTTAAGATTTTTACGTACAATTTGTTTTCAAAAATGCCCTCGGTGAAGTTTTTTACGGAAAATTTTGAAACTTACGGTCGCCCAGTTGGGAACTGCAGGGTGCATTGAGGTGTTTTTTGTCACTGACATAATAATATATGCCTCACCATTGGCTGACAGGCTGCCATTGCAGTCACATGGTTAATATGCATCTCTACATTTACTGGGATAAGGTGTGTGTGCTCTATATTTAAAGGGATAAAGTGTGTGCATGCTCTATATTTACCAGGTTAAAGTGTGTGCATGCTTTATATTTACAGGGATTAAAGGTGTGCATGTACAAACCTGCGTGCCGATATGTCTGCACACCTTTTTGAATTATATAGAGGTCCTTTTTTATTGATATATTAGACCTCCAGTATTAAATAGAACATTTTGTTTCAGAAACACCCCCGCCAGGTTACCTGAGTGAAGATGGGGAGACCAGCGATCACCCCATGAGTCATATGGACACCAGCTCACCCAGCCTGTCGCCAAACCCAGTGTCGCCTGCTCATAGTAGCTTAGGTAAGTGTGAGCCCTGTATAAAAGACGGGAGATTGAGACAATGTGTGGAAAATATGTGAGACAATTAGATTAAAACAATAGTTTTTTTGCAGTTCTCCAGCTTGTCTGTCCCTCTGGCTGTCTGTCTGTCCCTCTGGCTGTCTGTCTGTCCCTCTGGCTGTCTGTCTGTCCCTCTGGCTGTCTGTCTGTCCCTCTGGCTGTCTGTCTGTCCCTCTGGCTGTCTGTCTGTCCCTCTGGCTGGCTGTCTGTCCCTCTGGCTGTCTGTCCCTCTGGCTGTCTGTCCCTCTGGCTGTCTGTCTGCTCAGTAGTGGACAAATATGGCACCACAGCCCTCCTTGGGGACACGAGTCCAATGCTCTGTTTTGAAAGAGAGGAAGCAACTCTGTCTTTGTCCTATCTGAGCCCCGGGCAGGTCGGCCTACACTGACATCAGCAATAATATCCTCTCAGTTATTATATCTGTGTGGAAATCACTGGGGGCGTTTATGGGCCAAGTTACTGAAGGAAAAAAACAATTGATTGAGCTTTGGTGGGCCGTAGCCAGTTCACTGTACTTCAAACACAGAAAAGTTGGTTAAGAAATACTATTACAGGAATCCTGAAAGTGTTGCCAAGTATCTTAGTTCCTGGAACCCTGTCATTTTGCCATTTGTCTCCAGTGTTTTTCAGAGATGATTGTTTTCACATTTCTGGTTTGTTCCTCTGGAAACTTCTGTATGGAGTTTGTGACATTTGTTGACTTTCTCCTTTATTTTTTACCTTCTGTCTCTCTGTCTTGTTCTTCCTGCCTCTGCTGTTGTCTTTATTTTCTGTCCCTCCAGCTCCACAAACCCTTAGCTTAGCACTTCTCTTTGAATTCAATTGACTTTATTGACATAACAGCAATGTACAGATTGTCTCTCCTCTCCTTGCCTTTGTGTCTCTATCCTCCTCTCACAAAATGTCTTTCTCTCTTTTATCCCATTCCTCATGTGTTTAGCTAACAATTCTTTTTGAGCTTTGCTCGTCCTCATAATTGATGATTCTAGCGAAGTTATGCTCTCTTCAAATGAAGGAAGCCATGTCAGGGAACACCAGCGGTCTCACCACCCATCACTTCCCCATCTTTTTTAGATCTGCAGCCGGTGATGTATTGTGAGCCGGCGTTCTGGTGCTCCATCTCCTACTACGAGCTGAACCAGCGGGTGGGCGAGACCTTCCACGCCTCCCAGCCCTCCCTCACCGTAGACGGCTTCACCGACCCGTCCAACTCGGAGCGCTTCTGCCTAGGCCTGCTCTCCAACGTGAACCGCAACGCTGCCGTGGAGCTGACGCGCAGGCACATCGGTACTGTCATGTCTTAAATGAAATGCCAGCAGATGAATATGATCCATAGTTACGTAAGTGGGGTTCCAGTAATTCAGCCGTTGACCAACTGATGTGTGGCTGATTCTGGTTCATTGACCTAAAAAGCCACAGAATAACTTGGTTAGCTATGAATGGTGTTCACAACTTACCCGAAATGCACAAACCTGGGTGCACTGTTCACTAGGCCGTTCACGTTAGAGGGAGCAGGTGTATGCATATTGCCCTGCCTTGAGAATGTCCAAAATATTTCCAGAATTGGATGGACATTTGAACTGTAAACTCATTGTGCTTAAACAGTGATTGTTCCGTGTGTGGGCGTGTCTGCAGGTAGGGGAGTGCGTTTGTACTATATCGGAGGAGAAGTGTTTGCCGAGTGCCTCAGTGACAGTGCCATCTTCGTCCAGAGTCCCAACTGCAACCAGCGCTACGGCTGGCACCCTGCCACGGTCTGCAAGATCCCCCCAGGTGAGAAACCAAGAGACAGGAAGACACCAGGGTGATGGAATCATCAGCAGAAAGGCAGAAGAACAGATACACGGACACACAATTACAAACAGATTCACATGGTGGTTTTTGTGTGGTGGTGGTAATTGTGTGGTGGTAATTGTGTGGTGGTAATTGTGTTGTGGTAATTGTGTTGTGGTAATTGTGTGGTGGTAATTGTGTGGTGGTAATTGTGTGGTGGTGGTTGTGTGGTGTTTGTGGAATGGTTGTGTGGTGGTGATTGTGGAATGGTTGTGGGGTGGTTGTGTCCTTGGGGTTTGTGGAATGGTTATGTGGTGGTGGTGGTTGTGGAGTGGTTGTGGAGTGGTTGTGGAGTGGTTGTGGGGTGGTTGTGGGGTGGTTGTGGGGTGGTTGTGGGGTGGTTGTGGGGTGGTTGTGGGGTGGTGGTTGTGGGGTGGTGGTTGTGGAGTGGTTGTGGAGTGGTTGTGGAGTGGTTGTGGAGTGGTTGTGGAGTGGTTGTGGAGTGGTGGTTGTGGGGTGGTGGTTGTGGGGTGGTGGTTGTGCAGTGGTAATTGAATTGTTGTGTGGTGGTGGTGGAATAGTTTTTTGATGGCTGACTTGTTTGCTTTACAATGGTTGTCCAACAGTTGTTTGATAGCTATCTAATAATTGTGTGCGGGTTGTCTAACATCTTTCCGATGGTTTGGTAGGATGCAACCTGAAGATCTTCAACAACCAGGAGTTTGCAGCTCTGCTGGCCCAGTCGGTGAACCAGGGCTTTGAGGCCGTCTACCAGCTTACCAGGATGTGCACCATCCGTATGAGCTTCGTCAAGGGCTGGGGAGCCGACTACAGGTAAACATGTACACAGGTACAGGGCCGTCATGACCCTTCATTCAGTACTGGGGGCTGGTGGACGTTCAGTGAGGGAATCAGCAGGAGGTGGGCCAGGTGAGTCCTGAGGTCATTTGACATAGAGATGGGACCCCAGGTGAAGGACAGTCCTCACTGTTGGCTTGACGATGGGTAGAAGAGCTCAATGACTTTCAGGACCTGGCTGTTTGCTGGCTACATCCTATTAAAAGGAACCGCTTTTTATTCATGTGTTTTATACATGTAATATTGCTACGGTGTTTGATATTTGCTATGGAAAAGACTAGATGGAATGAGGAACTGAAAACAGGATGTTGTCACAAACTGTTTTTCTTTTGTTATTTTTGTAATGTTCACAAAATTGATTCATTCTCTTGTTTTAGTTTCATTTTCTTTCTGGCTTATTTCCTTCTCTCACCGTGTCCTTGTCTCTCACTCTTGTATTCTATTATTTATCTTTGTGTGTTTGCAAATGTTTAGGATAATTATTATTCAGAACAGCAAATGATACTATGATGTAGCCACGTCCCCAGTGTTGGTGGATTTCATACCTCGAAAAATGTGTGCATGGTTTTTGGTTTAGAGAATGTACGTGTTTATTTATAATATTTGTATTTGCCCTCTCGTTAGGCGACAGACTGTCACCAGCACACCTTGTTGGATCGAGCTTCACCTCAACGGCCCTCTGCAGTGGCTGGACAAAGTTCTCATGCAGATGGGCTCCCCCACCATTCGCTGCTCCAGCGTGTCATAGGCGTCCCCCCATCACCCCCTCCCCCCGTCACAGCGCCAGTGAATAGTACATGGACTTCAAACCTTCAAACACTCCAGAGCCAGTTCAGCAGGCATTGAAAGAAGCGAAAAAAATGTTTGGAATTATAAATAGCCTGTAGGCTAAGAAACACTCTTCTAAATCTCATGCTCTTCACACCAACTGTTGGTAGCACTTTTTTATGTTTGTGGCAAACAGGGATGAGTGCATTAAAACAGTAACGTATTAGTATTGTCTCCATGTCCATGTCATATTTTCTATGGAAATTGTTTTGTGTAATGTGTTGGCTTTTAGTGCCAGAACCGCTGTAGCATGTAAGCAATAGTTTGTTTTGTTTTTAAATGATTAGATTCCTCCAGTTTCTGTTTTCATTGTGTAGTTGTACAGAAGTTTTATTTAGAGGTGCAACATTTTTTATAAGTGATACTGCTTTTTATATAGCATGCAAGATTAAGTTTTAAACATTTCAGTGGAGGCATCGTTTATTTTAGCAAACATTTTAAAACAAAAATTATTTGTCAGTCAGCTGAAACATGTTGAATTAATTGTTCGGTTGAATTCCATCTCTTCCTTCTGAGCAGAGTTTAAAGGGAGATGTGGTAAGACATGTTTATCGACAATGTTCATCTCAAAATATGCATTTTTCACACATTGAAAAGACTTCTTGGCTTTGGAAAATGCTCTCGCAAATGCAAGTACAGAGAATATTCTTGGAGATCTTGGGATGCAAAGGATCATTAAAGCAACTCTCAGCAAACGCTGTCAAACTGGACATAAGAAGGTAGAGTAATGCTCATACTATTATCCTTCTCTCCAGTACATTATCACTGTGCCTCAGCATACATAGACTTACTGCCAAGATTTCAGTCTCTTTTTCATCATGTCTGCTTGATCATGTTTTTCCCAGAACCTTTGGAAGCATGTCAAAATCTCACTGCCACCTTGTCTTAGGATGGTTAGGTTGTGTCTTTTAACTGTTTGATATGGATGTGTTTCTCACTACAATTGTTAAATTATGTTCTGATGGGGTACGTGTTCATGAGTAGAACTTGACAAACAAATTGTGAGAGAAGTTGTGGTGGTGTTAGCTGATGGTGTGTTTATATTTGACAAATCTCAGTAAAGTTTAGGAATAGTTTATCCCATACAGGCTTCAAAGGTGATTTCCTCCTGTGTGTATTTTTTAAATGGTGACGACTGGTTATCAATAGGACTTTACCAAGTTCCTTGCCAGTCAGTGTGTAGGATCAAGCTAAACATCCTGTACACAATGTTTTCTTCACTGTCGTTCACTACAGACTGGTAGTGTTTTGTATTTTAAACAAGAAAGGATGGAATGCCCACACTCTGCTATGCCTCCTATATATTTAAAATATATAGGAAGCATGGCAGAGTGCGGGCATTCCATCCTTTCTTGTTTGATTCAGCTCTTTTTGCCCTGCACCTCACCGCTGGGGATGTGCATACTACCATTACTGCTCTACGTGTTTTGTATTTTGCAATGAAATACAGCAAGATTATGGTTCTGCCGTGACGAACACTGACATGGCCAGATCACTCCAATCACACCCACTTATTGTTGCCTGACACCTGCGAAATCCGTATCAGAGGCGTGTACATGAGCCTGCCTCTACCACAGTCGTGTTGTTGGTCATCTATCATCACTGCTTCACCTAAAACTCAAAACGTGTATATGTACATTGACAGAAATACTGTCATGCCCATTGTACTGTAGATTCTATTTTGCTACCAAGTATTTTTTGAAGAAAAGCAATGGTATAATATTATATACTCGGCTCCCAGGGTTGTGTGTGGCTTGTGAGAACTACTGTTAACAGTTCTTGGGATGTCCTTGTATTATGGGTAAAAGAGATTTAAAAAAATAATCTGAAATGTCTGTCAGGTTTTGCTATATTTGCATAGAACCAAGAACCTTTTCAGTCAGTAAGTAGTATGGTGAATTCTCTACCCTTTCTTATGTAGGGAAGTGCTGTGTGTGTTTGTGTGAATGCATGATTGTGTGTTTCTATGAGTAATACAATTGTGCTCCAAATTGCTTCAGGATGACGTGGGACCCCACAGATCTTTGTTGTTCCCATAGAGATAGAATGGATAGAAAGCCCACTGAACTGCTTTGCGTGGTCATTCGATTAGTACACAACAAAATGGCGATTGTTGTTAGTTGTCATGGTGACAACATGTGAATTGGTTTAATGCGGAATTAGGCCACTAGATATTTGCAATGGAATGGTACACATAAAAATGGCTGCCACTCTGACCATTCTGCTACATTGATTTGAATTGGAATGGCCGTTCTATTCATTGCATTTCTATGGTTGTTCCCTTCAATAAAGACTGGTTGTTTATTCCACTTGTCCGTATGAGTAATAGGGTAGGTTTTAGTTTTCTGAGCGCTTCTATTTACTAATGCATTGGGGTGGTTGGTATAGGAGCTAATTGTAACCACTCGATTAACCAGGTCTGTCTTACAGCCCTTAGGTGTATTGACCAACCAGGAACATGTGGCCCCATGCTAAGCTGTTGGGCCTATCTGCCAAACATTAACATAGCAGCGCCTCAGAGAATCTGTTTCATAATTTCAGAGAAAGTAGTATCTACCAATCTGGGATAAAAATAGCTCTTTGTTAAAGCTTTTAAGTGTCCCTGTAAACCCAACCTAGAAACAATGGCTGAATTGACCATTGGAATTCTGAAAGTAAATAATTGTATTTCAGTAGTACATAAGAGCAAATAAGAACAATATGGCTCTTCTCATGCGTGCTATAGTTCTTCCCAAACTTTTGTCATCCCTGCATAGTAATGTACTTAATTGTGCTTTTTTTCTCCATTTTTCTTTCCCAATTTGTATAAAGATATATCCTTTATAACTCTTTTGGCATTTTTTTTTGCATTTGAAATATTTGAGGTTTCATCATATTTTTTGTTTATTGTGGGTCTTTAATAAAAACTATATCTGAAATGATTATGCTGTTCCTTGTTGTCCTTTTCAAATTAGAAAATGTTTTACTACAAGTAGTGCCATGGGATCTTTAGAGTCAGGAAACGTTTAACGTCCCATCCGAAAGACTTAACGCCCCATTCGAAAGTTGGCAGGGCAGATGTCCCCTTCACTGCCCTGGTGCATTGAGAATGATCTTTAGACAAGAGGGAAGAGTGCCCCCTACTGGCCCACCAAAATCACTTCCAGCAGCATTGGTTTCCCTTCCAGGGACCAAATTTAGAAGCAAAACAGCAGTGGATTATAGGGCATTATGGTGATAGTGTCACATGTTAACTTCGCCAGGGTGGTGTTCCATGTTAAGGCAGCTGGTAGCCCAAGCCTTTTGAGGGCACTAAGCAGAATTTGATTTGTGGGCCCCCTCCGATCACGTGGAGTCACCTGTGCACTCGATTGTGCACAATATTGATTTGAGCCTATCCAGAACATGACGAATGGTTATTAATCAATGTATATCATGAAGTACTACTAGCTAGGGCCGGCCCCAGGCATAAGCGAAATAATCGGCTTAGTTTGCTTATGCCTGGGGCCGCCCCTGGCTAGTAGTATTTCATGATATACATTGATTAATAACCATTCTTCATGTTCTGGATAGGCTCAAATCAATATTGTCAACCACAATAAAAAAAATGTATTGGGCTTTATTTTAATCTAGAATTTGCCTTGAAAAAATGTGTCTAGACAACCATTTGTTTGCAATCTTTTGCAGAATGCACAGTAGGTGGGTCATTCCACAAAGAGTTGAAATTGGGTTTGAAACTTTTTTCTGAAATATTTTTTGTTTATTTCAACAAGGCATATAGAAAGAAGATGTTTAACTTTAAGAAAATGATATTTTCCCACCTCAGGTTGTTTATTTCAATATTCAATTGAAATATTCAATACAAAAAGTAACAGGGTTGCACATGGCTGCAAGTAACAGGGTTGCAGATTTAGCCTAAAGGAAGCTATTACTCAGGAGGGGTTAGCTAGATCGGGAGCACATGTTGCATGCTAGCTATTGACAAGCATACATCTTCTATAAATTAAAGTAAAACTATATTTATATAAATTTTCTAACAAAAATATTGGTGACAGGGTTGCATCCTTGAGGTTGACTAAAGCAGCTAACTATAACATTTCTGTGAAAACAGAGAAAATGAAATTTGGGTACTTACTTTTTGCATGGTCATGGTCTAGAAAATATCTTGATGATGCAACTTCTTGTTAATATATGATTTATGGAATGTTCTATTCTTTTATAGGGGTGATCATGTTTTGGTAACAGGGTTGCACGTGAAGTGTTTAATACTGCTTTTTAATTAAATTAAAAAAATATTAATGATATCACTTGTAAATGTTCAAATACATATAACTGAACAACACGATATTACAATTGCTACATTACAGGAAGATGTTATTAAATATATTTCATGTAGAAGTTCAATGTCACTGAGGCGGGACAGACCAAAATCATTACTTTTAAAGGGAAACAGACAATGTGTTCATTATTATTTATTTAAAAAAATATATATACAAGTTTATTTGAGGTCACAGTATAATTAATTTCACTCTTCACATTTGATGTGGAAATCTTTACTATTTTGCTTAATATCCCTTTTAAAAAGGTAATGGGACATAAATTCCACTATATTTGTGGAATGACCCAGATAATGGTACAATGTGTTGCAGTTTACCTGAACTTGAAACAAAGACACAAATGAGAAGAGGATGACTTGTGTACAGTCAGGTGTGGTGACAGTTTTTTTCAGTAGTGACAGCTGTTAGAGCAAAGTTGGACATATTTGCTACGGCAACACTTTATATTATATTAAACCACAATTATTATTTTATCTAAAAGTAACAACGTTATAGTAGTCCGTCGCATATCATATATATTACTGTGTAAATAGCAGTAATAACTATAATAACATGATGGTAGTCACAGGTATAACTATGTAAATAACAGTAATAACTGTGATATCATACATGATTTTTGTTTGTTTGTTATCTTGGATGTATTTGATTTTATGCAAAAGCCTAACCAGGGACGCTAGCCGCAAACTAGCTTGCTATAAATTATAGCCCTATGTACACTGCATCGGTTGTCTGTGTGTAAAAATGCCTATTGTCCCTGTTAAATCAACATAATAAATAAAATAAATAATCAAACACATTTGGTACCAATTTGGCTGTCTGGATATTTCTTACCACTTTGCCGCTTTGGGTGAATTATACGCTGCACCAAAAACCTCTGTTGTATCTGTGCCCTGATTTTAAAGAGGTGAAATTAAGCTACTTCAGAGCTTCAGAGAGCCTTGGAGATTTCATGGGGGAGTGCTTGATTGGTCAGTGAGTAATCTGGCGCTTGATTGGTTGTTGAGTTATCTGGCGCTTCTCTCCGCTGCAGACAGAAACGGGACCACTAATTACAGGCTTGCAGCAGAAAGAGCCCTGTTTCACTCTGTGTTTGGCCTATTGCTAGGTTACTACTAATGTAAACCGTGCCCACGCCTGCGAGAAGCACAGTTACACTGAGATAAGTGTAGGCTTTGTTTACCCACGGAGTAGAGAGAACCTGCTACCGGCAACAACCTCCCGCGCAGACACAATGTGCGATGCAATGCGACACAACGGATACATATTTGCATTCACAACGGATACATATTTGCATTCCTTGGGTTAACCTATTAAACTCAAATGAGCATCTAATATGTCTAACTTGGTGACCTATAGTGGTCAGAGGTCTGGGACACCTCTTATGCGACATATATCCTACTGGTGCAACGAACGTTTAAATCTAGACTGTAGGTCTTTCTGCAGAAAAAACTCTTCTTTTACCACTTCTTGTCCAATAGACCATAATCATTTCTATGTATTGTACACCTATCTTCTATGTTTAGGAAAATTCTGGTAGAGCACAATGTTATTTTGATGATACTTAACGGTATGCCTGCCAGCAGTCTCACTACATTGTCATGAAAACAGAACAGAACTACACACCATGAAATTATGATTGTTTACTTGTCATTAATATTGACATGCGTTGTTGCAGTGTCTTTATACTGTGTCTGCCATTGTAGTTGGATGTGGATGCATCCTTAGTTGAGATGCATATACAGTTTACACACCATTACCAATCTCTGTTAATTATTAACACAGTGGTTTGGGAGGAAAACCAACCACTCTTGGGTCTATGAATTATTAATTGAGTATAGGCAGTGCATAGCTTTTTGTGTGGATTGACTCAGGATTTTCAGACTGTCATTATATTGTCATTTAAAGCTTTACTGGTTTCTAGCTAATTAATCAAGCTAAGAAGACTCCAGACGCTGATTTCAGACAGGTCACTAGCTTCTCTCTAGACCAGGCAAGTCTGAGTACAATAATTGTTCTTCGCATGTTTCTGGAAGTATGATAGAAAAAAATTGATATTAAGTAATAATCATTAAATATGAGGGAAAATAGTAAATTCCCTTACATCACAGACTTGCTTAGAAACATTTTCAAAGTCCTTGTCATATATGGCACACATCGGTATTGTATCTTGTATGTACAGTATATTATGTATACTAAATTTTTTCATTATTTAGTTCTTATTTTGGCTGTGTAATTGCTGTTCCCAGAGCTGAGGTGTGAACGAGAGCTGTGTCTCTCTGGGTAAATAAATAATAGGCTACATATCATGCTTAACAAACATAGCATTGCCTTGAGAAGGGCAGTAGTAACTGTCATGCCAGAACTTTCCATGTAGACTGAGAACACATAAAGAACAAATAGGCAGCACTACATTAGGTTTTATTCCACCTGCTCTATCCCAGGTCAGACCACCCTGTAGAGGAAACAGGACACTGATAATCCCTCACTTTGCAACCAAGGGTGGAATAAACTGAAATAGAGAGAAGATTCCTTTTGCTTTATTGCCAAGTTGCCAACTGTTAAACCAACAGGTTTCCACTGTATTAATTCAGGAAGTTTAGAAAAGACTCATAAACATAAAGGTAAACAAAGTATTCATATGAGCTGAGGACAGGACAGGGTATTCTGGAAATTCACTCTGTCAACGTAACAGTCAGCACCATAATTCATTGGACAGTGACCATAATTCATTGGACAGTGACCATAATTCATTGGACAGTGACCATAATTCATTGGACAGTGACCATAATTCATTGGACAGTGACCATAATTCATTGGACAGTGACCATAATTCATTGGACAGTGACCATAATTCATTGGACAGTGA
>JACXGM010005315.1:0-35423 GCA_016801145.1 Umbra pygmaea | reverse complement strand
CAATACAAGGACACGTTAGATCACTGCCATAGTTGATCGCTTACTGGACACCACCATGCTTACAAATTTCTAGATCTTAGCCATTTAGAGCCAACTTGTTTGCCAGACTTTAATTATCAAAAGTGATTGACAATTTAAACGCTTTAATTACATTACGAAATAGCCTAGGCTAATTACCACATATTAGTTCTGATACCAATTAAAGTCAATTTCCTAAATAGGCCTGCTGTATCCATTGCGAACATATTTTATTATAGTTATAAAATGTCCATAAAATCATTGTTGTAGTGGCGGCGACTAGCGTTTTGAGCTCAAACAACGCTAAGAGAGAGCTACGAATGGTCCAGACCAACCTTACGAAAGTGTGACTTACAGAAGATATACTTAGCGTACAAACGTTTCGGGAACCGTGCCAGTAGGTTAAGAGAGAGGTTAAGGAATAGGTTAAGAACTACTTAGCGATAAGAACGTTTTGGGGAACCGGGCCCAGTTCTTTTGACAGGTCATTCTGTTCCATAGCCCTGTTTACATTGATTCACAATTAATCACAAGTGAGCAGGCTTCAGTGAAGCAGGATACTTGTTTATTGAATAAGTAGTTACATACTGTAGGTGATGAGGAATTTGATAATCTCTTTTTTGGAAATCAACAGTAATGTTTTTTAATGTTTAGTACAGTGGTTTGAGGGCACACATATAGTAGTGTAACCCTCAAACCCTCAACCCTACATTTCTTTGATTATCCTGTCTTGTTTACAGTGAAAGCCTAAGTGTGTCGGATGCAGAGAAAGTCAAGTTGAATTCGGTGGCCCGCTCTCCAGGAAGGGTAGGTGGCTGCATGTTTATAATCAGCAATCATCTGCATTCATAAAAGGGTAAAATTGCAATTGTCATAATTGTAACAGATGGAGAGTATGTTAGGATTAAAATTATTAAGTAAAAATGCAATACACAGGTCAGAGCCAATATTGAATGAATCCAAGTTCAGACATTTTGGCGAGAATCAAGTATTCTGTTTCGTAAATGGGCCAGTCTAACAGCCTCAGGGAAAAGGAACGTCCCGTGAGTTTGAAATGCCAGGGCTCGATTTCCTGATTCTTGATTGTTGATGACTCATGGTATTACATAAATCAACAAGTGTCTGGAGAAGGATACTACGCAGAATTAGAATCAACACACATAGCTATTACATTTGTCTATGCATTCTTTGAGAGATGAGACATAACAACACTATAGTTAGATGATAATCATTTTTGCTGCCTCATTCTGGAGGGCCGGAGAAACCCCAAGTTTTGTCATTTAATGTAAAACCAATGTATTGTATTATTTCAGCTATTATTACTGGAATATGTTTGAAAGGCCATAACTAACATGTTTGCGGTGGTAACATTTACAAGTGTGAGTAGAAGAGTCAAATTAAAATAAACATTTTTATGAGATTTAAATGATAAGTTAATTTAGCATCCCTCAAACAGGTAATTTATTGCTGAAAATAAATAATTATCTGGTGGGCAGGGCATAATGTGTTGGTAATTTCATTTATCATAACAATTTACCTTTATTCAATATTTGAGGCAACCTTTGCAGCAATTAAAGCCATGAGTCTATATGTATAACTCTACCACCTTTACACATCTGGACATATAAATTGTTTCCCATTCTTCTTTGCATAATTGCTCAATCTCCCATAAACTGAAGAGAAATGATCTACTCTTTCCACGTATTAAGTTTAATAAGGACCAGGACAGTGGCGATTTTAGACTCTTTTTAGCGGGATGCTCTTACTTTCTGAAATATTTTTTTGTGCTCTAACATTAGAGTTTGTGAACCTGTCTGTTAGTGGCAGAGGACAAACAATTACAGGTTCAAAGGGCTTTAAACAGGTTTACTGTCCTGTGTCACCATCAGAGTTGGGTAAGTTATTTTTTTTTAAGTTACTTTTACAATTGTGAAAGTTATCGGATTACAGTTATCAAATTACTTTTAACAAATGTAAAAGTAACTTGTTACCTCTGGTCACCATGCACCTTTACATTTGGTAGTCCGCCAGTAAAACCAAACCAAACAGATAGTTAATTTCATGGTGTAGATTAAGAACACAAGTTGAAACATAAGCAAATAAATTTGCTGAACGTTTTGAAAGAGAACATTGTGTCAAATTGGTCATGATTAATGTGACTTAGAAAGTGTCTGGTTATAGTACCATCATAGTGTTAATGGTGACAAAGTATGTTAGCTGACATTGTTTGCTAGCTAGCACAGAGATTATCAACTGATTAGCTAGCTCTCTGAGCTGGTGTGCTTGCACACTCGCCAGCTAACAAGCTGATGCACTTTATAACTTTAGGTAGTCATAATGATTCTAGTACTGATAGAATTGGGCTTAAAAAATATTTACAGTACATTTATGGACAGTTAATTGGAAACCCTCAGTTATTGGAAATGTCAGTTTTTCCATAGATGGATATATACCAGTATATATTTTCTCTTTTTTAAAAAGCCAGGTTCAGGTGAGAGAGTAGGGTCAAAAATATGTTCCTGGGGTCCTCATGACGCAATGGGCTAAGTTGCTGCATTGCAGGACAGTCTACATTGCAATGGTCATGGGTTCAAGCCCGACCATGGGTTCTCTGACTTTCCTCGGGCCCCCATCTCGAGTCCCTGCTATAAGTGAAGTCAAGACAAGACAAGTATAAGAAATTCTGTTTTTATGCCACTTCTGGTGAAAAGATTCAAGCAGCTTGGCTTTGTTTGATGGCTTGTGACCAACCATCTTCCTCTTGATCATATTCCAGAGGTTTTCAATGTGATTGATATTAGAAACAATTGCAGTAGTCTCTTGTTTACAGAGCTGTACATTAATCTCTTCAATTAAATAAATTAACATAATGTATAGATTAATCTATCATCCCCTAAAATAATACCAAAAAACGAATAAATAAACATAATATATAGAAAGATATAACACCTCTGTAACGTCCAGCCCTAGTGGGCTGTATTATGGACTTCCTTTTGTTTAGTGTCTATTTTGGTTATGTCTCCCTTGTTGCATTCAGTGTTTACACGGTGGTTTAGTTTGTTAGATTTATCCCTCCTGTGTCCTCATTGTTACTACCCGGTGTGTGTTGTTTGGAGTTCAGGTTCCTTCCCCATGTGTGATGTTTTGTCTCCCTCCTGTGCCCATTCCTTGCATTACGTGTTTCTCTGTGATTCCAGTTAAGTGTCTGTGTAGGTGATGTCATTGTTTCATTGTTCCCAGGTGTCCTGTTTTAGCCTCATTAGTTCTGTATATAGCTTGTGTGTTTGTGCTTAGTCCCCTGTTGATTGTTGTTCTCTGTTGCATGTTCCGGTTTCTGGTTCTATTAGTTATGCCCCACGAGGCAGTGTTCTTTTGAAAGTCCTGAATAAAATACTATTAAGTTACCATATTCCTTCGCGCCTGTCTCTACAATCTACACCGTCGTAGGAACTATGACAACTTCACTACATAATGTTCCATATTTCAGTCTGCATCAAAGCCATGGAGACATACATTGCCTATACTTGAAGTTATTATTTTAACTATTTTAGCATTTCTCAATGCTTCAAACTGTCCAGCATCCAATACAGACTATACACTGTTTTAGTTTTTATATAATGATCATTTTGTGAAGAAAATAATTTGTGGTTCTTATCATTTAAAAGGATTTAATCATTTAGCTTTTTTCATAATACTGTACTTTTTACAAATCTCAGGGACCTCCTGCAATTATGCCCACTGACATGTCACTCAACACAATGTTGCTCACCTCCTTTAGTGGGGTGTAGGGCTGGTTCAGGGGTATGGGGATGGACAGACAAGGCTGTGAGCCTGAAGCTGCATCTGGGCCTGGCAACAGGCAGGGGCAGGAACAACTGATTTAGTATCAATCCCTTGCTAGATGTTTGCCTGCATTGATTAAATGTCGGCTAAAAGAGGAACGAAATGTAAACACAGAATATTCAGTAACTAGCTAATGTTAGCCGGACAAAGTAGCCTATTTCACTATGGACTTAGCTAATAGGTTAAATTCCACCACTTGTGTACCTTTTTGAAAACGTGGGTAACATTTTGTCCCCCTTTTGTTTTTCTCTCCTCTTTCATTACTTTATTTTCTTTTTAGGAAACCCGATTTTTCTTTATAAAGCTGAGACTACTGATTCTCCACCAGAAATACTCACTCGAAATTCAAAGTACAGTTCGCGTATCGTTTGGGGATAGAACCGAACCATTTTATCTGGAGGTGGGGGAGATGTGTGCATTACAGATGCCGCATCCTATAGGTTTGCGCGCATTGCACTAGAATCCACCCACCCAGTCATGTTTCAAAAACAAAATGTAACTCAATATCTAGAGAAATGCTAATATATAATCATTTTAAAATTCATGTCCTTTCGAGTCATCTGTCTCCAGTCTTAAGTAAGGTCTCAAGTCATGAATACCAAGTCAAAGTCAAGTCGAGTCTTTTATCAATGTCAGTTAAGCAAGTCTAAAGTCCTCAAATTTGCAACTCGAGTTTGACCCGAGTCAAGTGATGTGATTTGAGTCCCCCACCTCTGCTGAAAGCTAGTATTCAGGTTGCCTTTACTATACTAGTTAGCAGCTATAGCTGTGAAATGTGTTTTAGTGCCCTGCGTCAGTTCCACACCTGGCTCAGTAGGACCATGGGGCAAAGCACATTCCAGCACGCGGCTGTGATGTCAGTTGAGAAGGAGGTGCTTGAGAGAGTCAAACACCAAAAAGTGATAGATTTGCCACCCTCAAGTGAGGCGACACAGCTTAATTCTCCCAAAGTAGAATGAACAATCTGCAGAGATGTTTTAAGCCAGAAGGGTAGAGAAGGGTTGAGAGACATTGTACCTTAGAGTAAGATGGGTTGGCTAATGGCTTGAGGGGAGCCAATGATAAAACTATTTTTATTTAATATTTATTATTATTTATTGTTTACACTTCATGCTAGTACTTCATGAACAAAGTGACTTTCTTAGTTTTTTGATGTATTCAATATTTTGCATAATAATATATTTTTTTAATAAATTGTTATCCAGTGAACTTAGTGATTTAGCAGGGGGGATTAACACTTTTGCATGGGACTGTATCTGTGTCACATTCACATTAGGGGCTGAGCCCCCCTAAAGGTCTGATCCTAGTTTCCCCCCTGGTCAAGGATTAGACTTGTTTTTGATCTACACCACTGTGGTTTTGTCTGTATGTTTGGGGTCATTGTCCTGAGTCCCAGGTCTCTTGCAGACTTTCAGGAATTTTCTACATCCATTTTGCCCTCTATCGTCACCAGTCCTCTAGGCACTGACCAATAGCATGATGCTGCCACCACCATGTTTTACGTTAAGAATGTATTCTCAGAATGATGTGCGATTAAGTTTTATACCAACGTAGCATTTAGCTTTGGGGACAAAATGGCCCTGCAATTTTGGTCTCATTAGACCCAAAAGTTTTCTTCCACTTGGTCTCAATGTTTCCCAAATGCCTTCTGGCAAACTAGCCAAATAAAATGTATTTTTTTAATAATGACAATATACACTCAACGGCCACCTCATTAGGTACACCTGTTCAACTGCTCGCTAATGAAATATCTATTCAGCCAATCACATGGCAGCAAGTCGATGCATTTAGGCATGTAGACGATCTGCTGAAGTTCAAATCAAGCATCAGAAGGGGTACGATCAAGGTGATTTAGCTGACTTTGTGGCAATGTTGTTGGTGTCAGACGGGCTGGTTTGAGTATTTCAGAAAGTGCTGATATACGGGTAATATCATTAAATAATATTGATGGCAGAGTTCAGAGGAAAAAGTCCAGACATGGTTCAAGCTGATAGCAAGGCAACAGTAACTCAAATAACCACTTGTTACAACCAAGGTATGCAGAAGAGATGTCTAAGCTTAAAGCAAATGCCCTACAGCAGCAGAAGTCCTTACCGGGTGTCACTCCTGTCAGCTAAGAAAAGGAAACTGAGGCAAAATTCGCAAAAGGTCCATAAAAAATTGCATACTAGAAAATTGGAAAAACCAGAGGAGAAGCCATACATTTGTTTGTGGGTGTGCCTGCAGAAATGTGGATATAAGCTAATATAAGCCTTCAACCTAGATAAATAATCATAAAAAGCTAAACATATTAAAATCTATGAGCAATACATTTGTTGTAATAAATTACTGTTACCTAATTTTGCTGATGTAACAGTAATTTATTACAATAAATGTATTGCTCTTGGATTTCATAAGCAATGTTCTACACAGTTCACACACACCCCACACTCAACATTCTTGTCTGGGCTACTGAGACTTTAGGTGTTTCTGTGAATGTCTTGGATGTCATTGTAATCAATTGAATGGTTAATGTCTATCAGAAACATGTAAATCCCTGTGTGTTTGACCAGTAACCGGTGTATTTAAAAAGAAAAGTGCAGGCTTCGTGGACAACATGCAACTGACAACAGTATGAAGCACATGTACAACCATTTCTAATCAGATTCAAATGTAAAAAATAGAATATCTTTTGCGAGCGTATGATGCGTGTTTACAACTAGGCTAGATAATCTACCAAACATTAACCTAATTTGCCAAAATGTGTTCTGATTGCGTTAATTTCAGGATAAATATATACAAAGTCACATTAATTCATGAACTAAGGGCATAAAAATCAACAATTTCTATGTGTAGAAGAAAGAAAAAACAAACCTGATCATTTCACACAGAAGCAAGGGGAACCAAACTAAAAATAGGGGAGCCACAATGATTACTTATTTGTTGTTTTTTCAAGAAAAACAAACATAAACATGTAAGTAGAAAATTACATCTCATGCTTTATTACAATGGTTGTATTTCTTTGAATGAACTTTGAACATACAGTAAAATCACATTTCTTTCATGCCCTTTTCATAACATTGATGGTTTCCCCCAAAACTATTGCATGGAACATGTTTCTCTCATCTACCGGACAGAGTGATACAATTGACTGCGCAATAGAGACCCTATAATTCAAGGATTTTTTAGAAGCTCAATACTCTGGAAGCGCACATACTTTCACAGTTAAAAATTGTTCAGATGGCCAGTCAGCATGCATAACCAATTTTCCTATTAAACCAATATCTAAAATTATATATGTCAAAACTTGCTGCTCAACTGGGTGTGCCACCAAGCCTTCCCATGCCTACGTGCCTGGGAAAAACGTTGTCTGGTCTGATGAGTCTTGATTTCTGCAGCAACAGTCAGATGGGATTCAGAATTTGGCATGAACAACATGAAAGCATCCAAGATCCATTGTGCCTTGTATCAATGGATCAGCGTAGTGGTGGTGGTGTAATGGTGTGGGGGATATTTTCTTGGAAAACTTCGGGCCCAATTTTGCATAATTTAAATGCCATATCCTATCTAAGTATTGTTGCTGACCATGTCCATATAGATTATTCACAAACATCTAAAATAATACAACAAGATTAGATAGTGTGATTCATGTAAAAAATGCATAACATCTTATATCTTCATAATCGTTTTTTCAATATGGCTGTACACGATAACTGATCATTCAATGTTCAGTACATTTGGGCTCAACATGGTCAATGGTCTCATTATTTCAAACTAGATATTCCGATAAAACAGTGAGCCTCAGCACACATTAAATTCCACAAACTCTTCTAATTTCAACATTATTCAAAGGCAATGTATTTTCTGGACTTTAATCATATTGAAATCTTGTGATTGGAATTGAAAAGAGCATCCTATAACGATCTTAATGATCAAGCAATGTACTGTATGGAGAACTACTCTATAATCCTGTAACAACGCAGGTGTTGTGGCATTGCTACAGTTGTTAAATGCAATTGTTGGATGAATGTAGACCAATGCAGGGAGAAATGTTTGTGATATTTCATGAACATATAGGAATACTTGCTGGAGATAACTGACAATACAGAATAATATGTATAATATGTATAGCGGCTGCACTTCGTATATATTCTCAGCTACAATGCTTGCTCAGCTATACAATATAGAGTACTTACGACACTTTAGTGATGAATTCTCAATAGCACCTGCCGACCATTCTGGAACACTGGGATCAATTGGGATCTTGATTATTCATCATGCGCCAGTGTGGGTATTTACCCGGAACACCATTCATGCGTAATGAGTAACCAAGTGCTTACCACACTCTTAGTGTCCAGAGGTCGGCACGCTAAAACATAACACATTAAACTAACTAAACCACACAATACATAAAAGTCCTCATATATCGTGACAGATCCCTTCTTTAGGAGACGGTTGTTTTGCAAGAAAAGCTTCTTGGTTTAATAGCAGTCTTCGAGTCAGGTTGGTTGTTTTCAGTTTAATAAGCACCCCTTGTGTGGGACAGGCTTCACAAAATGTTGGTAAATGATTGTGTAGAGCAGTGGTTTTCAAACCTCTCCTCTGGGCACACCAGGCATTCCACAGTTTAGATGTAGCCACTGAACTAGCTCACCATATTCATCTTCTAATTATCATCATCAAAAACCTGAGAATTAGAAGATGAGTTGAATCAGTTTTGCTAGCTCAGAAATAGATCAAATACATGGAATGGCTGGTGTTCCCTGAGGAGCGGGTTGAGAAACACTGGAATAGAGAATGCCTCGATCAACACCATCAGTTGACTTTTATAGCCTTGAGGACTGAGCATCACAACATAGATCTAGCACCTTCGAGTTCCTTACAGCAGACCCTTCTAGCATCTACCGCTCTTGTCTTATCAGACCCATGACCTGAGTCACTTGGTGTCAGCAGGTCCCTCAGACATTCGGTCATCTTTGTGCATATTCCTTGCACAAGGAACACATACTATATTACCCTGATCTGCTAGCCTGAATGGTATAAGCACATATACATTTGATTTGGGGTACTACCACAGTCTAAAAATAATAGATAAAAGAGCTATGAGCTACCTGCTGCCTGTAATCATACACCACCATGATGGCTTTGACTTTTGTCCCTGTAGGAGCAAAGTGATTACTCTTTCTTAGGCCTTATATTAACAGTCAGCCACAGGCCTCAGTGTTTAAGATGACCTCATTCACCATTCACTATAACATTCTAAACTGCTCCAAACTGTTATATAAGATGCTCATATAGAATTGGTCCTCAACACTTCCAATGTGTGCTCCAAACTCATGAAATATTATGGGAAAAGGCTTAGCGACATTCTACAAGGAACACAAAGTACTGAAAACAAGGTCGCAAAACGTTTTTACACTACATTTTTGGAGAAATATATCACTTGATATGTAATTTGGTTGATTCTCTTGAATCATTAATGAAGTACAATATAACCATGTTATAAAATTCGCTCATTATATGTGTTCTTTATTTTTATAGTCTTTTTGTCTTTTTTGTTCAACAATCAACAGTCATTGCCAAACATTGTGGTGTAAAATTATCATTGAAATATCAAAGCATTCTTTGCTCTTCTTGTTCCAGCCGAGGCACAACCCATTCAATAGAGCTTCGCTTGTTTTGGAAGAAGATAAAATATTAAAGCAGTCAACCAATGAAAATCAGGAGGCAGAAAAATCCTCTGAATCAGGTTGGAATGTAAATGTTTTCCTTTAGAGCAGTCACTGAAAAACAGTACAGTACTTCAGAAAAGTTGAGAAAATTGTTTGGCTGATTCACTGAATTGATTTTGTTAGTAAGTTGATACTCAAGCCTACCAGGCCAGTGAGATTGAATTTGTCACATACTTATGTATGATATCACTTCGCAAATTTTGTCCTACCATTTTGTTTTCCCTCACACACAGAGCCCTTATTTCCCCTGAAGAGTCTCACAGCAACAGGCTCCTCCAGTCACACACCAGCAGGCTCGCTGACCTCTGAGGGCTCATCTACAGGATTGAGGCCGGTACCTAAGAAGAGAACCTTTCTGTCCAGGCGCTCTCAGAGCTCTCTCACAGGCAGTGACATCTCTGTCCCTGTACAGCTGAATCAGCCCATTGGGCCAAAAGGGACCAGCACTGCCCCTCAAGGAAGCATCCAACATGGCTCCAGCCAGGAGGCCGTGGACGAGCAGACTCAAAACATTACTCCATTTCCCATCTCTCAGAAAAATGTGACTCCAGATTCTCCCACTAGTCAGCAACTAAAGCCTTTGAATCACCACCCCTTTAAACCACCTAATGAGTTAACCCTGGTTTCTAACCCTACTGTGATGGATAGAGAGAAAGAAGCGAGCTCACTTATCAGAGCACACGTGTTAACCCCCTCTAATCTTATTGAAACAGAAAGCTCCAAAACTCCAATAAATCTCCTAACTGATCCAAAGCCTCTCGGACTGTTGGATCTTACTCCAGTCACACACTCTGACAATGATGGACACACAGACACATTCATCGAGGTTGATCAGAGTAGGGAAGGTAGCGATAGTCTGAATCAGAGAGAGTTTCTCAGTGTGGATCCTCCTCAGCACAGAGAGTGGTCCGATGGACAGTTTTTAGAAAACCTGAGCTCTGAACCCACAACACCCACTCAACACCAGCCTTCACAGCACGCCGCCTTTCAAATCATTGAGATGCAGGACAAGGAGATGATGAGATCCCGCGGTGTGGGCACACCATTCCGAGAGGACAACTTTAGTCTGCCTGCAAACACTGTGGGTAAGTCCAAAAAAAAGGCCCAGGCACGTGCACAACTAGACCCCATTGGGGCTTGAGCCCCTGCACTTTCCCCTTAGACTCAACATCTGACTTTTGGCGAGTGCTTACAAATTTCAAAAGTTAAAAGTAAATTCTATAGCAGTGTTGGGTATAACGAGTTACTAACTACACTATTTCACTATATTTTTTGAAAAAAGTAACCTAACGCGTTACTTTCAAAATTGAAGTAATTAGTTACTAGTTACATTTATAATGAGAAAATTATTTACATTTACGTTATATTTTCACCTCTTCTGTTTTAGAACACAATTTAATAATTTATTATCCGTTGTCGTTTTGTTTTTTAATCCGTATTCCATTAGTGCGCCTCCACGCCAATCAAAAAAAGGTCTTGCATTTAAAATTGTAATGCGCAGAGTTATGCAGATTGGAGGCTAGCAAAATGGAAGAATTCATAGCCTACATTTTAACCGCTGGAAATATTCACATTACTTCAAAACTATCAAAAAGCAGGGAGGATAAATAAATGTGTCCAGTGAGCTGTGCACCTGTCGAGTGGGAATATAACGGAAAGCTTGTCATCGTTCGTCTCACTCAGATGTTTTGGATCGAAATTGCTTTTTTCTTCTATGGCGTATACAACGAGTGGAGGTATGTTATTTTCAAGTTATATTTTCCCCGGTTATTCCAATAAACACGCGTTGAAAACGTGCATAATGTTACAGAAAATGTCCAATGTGCTTTAACAGGCGATGAGAACGCACTTTATGGAAGTTTTCTACATACAGTAGGCTACATAAGGTGCGCAAGTATTCAAGTGACATGCACTCGGAACGTGTGTATTTGTGCCAGTAAACACACATTCAGAATACTTATAATTCTGCCACCCAACAGATCTAAACTGTACCCTTTAGACCAGAGGTGGGCAAACTACGGCCCGTGAGCCAGATGCGGCCCGCCGGGTCCTTTGATCTGGCCCGGGAGGCATATTTACCCTCCACAGTCTCCCGCAATTGTATCGCGATTATCTCGCGAAGCGTATATTCTAGCAACTAAAGCTTGGTAATGTTGGAAAGATAAAGATCAGCCGAAAAGAAGCAATGTTGCTCATCCATGTGAGTTTATCAGAGCTGGAGCTATCGTGCCTCGAAGTCGGTCATGTTTTTTTGACTTTTGCCTTTTTTACTAAACACATTACCGACAGGAAGTAGGATGTGAAAATGACAAAATATTAATGCTGCAATGATGTAGGACATCATCCTGCACAATACCAACATGGTTCCAATATGGTTGGAAAGAGGGGGTTCCACTGATAAAATAATGCCAATGCAAATAATGAGGAGTGGTTCGTCCATGTAGATTAATGACAGCCGAGATATCGCGTCACAAAGTTGGGTACTTTTCGCTGACTATATTTTGGTAAACTAAAAACATTACAGTCAAACAAGGAAATAATGGAACAAAACATTTATTTTCTGTAGGATATGCACGTAACTGTGTAGGGGGTGGGGTTAATTTAGTGAAATAACATTTCCTATTTTTCATGCATCGCTATAAAATGCAGCCCTTCACTTAGTTTCAAAAGCTCAATGTGGCCCTCAAGCAAAAATAATTGCTCACATCTGCTTTAGACTCAATATTTTTGGTTCAGGCCTGCTCAATGTATTCTCCATGTGACTCCATTAATTTCAGTAGCATTACTACGAGTCAAATCCCATTGCATATTGTATGAAACTCAAAATATTTTTTTAATCTGTATTTCTTTACTCAGTTAAAATTTGTAATATACTCAGACATTGAGATGAAATTGGTTTTACATACAAACACTCACACATTCATCAGAAATAGACTGATCATATTGGTCAATTGGATCATGCCCAGAGAAAGTAGTGGTCAGGCGATCACTATTGGGCGGCAAGGTGGCCTAATTGTTTAGGGCCCATGATTCATTTTTGAAGAAGCCCCCAGAAGAATGGTTCAACCCCCCCCCCCCCCCCCACACACACACACTACCAAGGTGAAGCCTTTATCATTCTGCAAGACAGTTAACCCTAATTGCTCCAAGGTTGTTTCTGTAAATAATAATTATTTCTTTATCAACTTACCATTAAAATTGATTAAAATAATTTAAATATTTGGGAAGGTTAATAAATTGATACGTTTTTGTCCAATGAGTATTGTATGATACTAAACCTAGACACACCAAAAAGCACATGTAAAATGCATTTTTTTAAGTAACCTAAAGTAGTTTAATTCGTTACTTTCAATAAAGAGTAACGCAGTAACATAACGTAGTTACTTTCAATAAAAAGTAACGCAGAAGGTAACATAGTTACATTTTGGAGAAGTAACTAAGTAAAGTAACTAAAGTAAAGTAACGTTTCCCAACACTGTTCTATAGTATGGATGATCTTCCTTCAGCAGTAACAAATAATAATGTAACATGCGCTAAAAACTATCTGTGCTTGGCTCTGTGGAGCGCCAATTATGATCATTTATACATGAAGGGGATAAATCAATGAAACTCACATAATAATGAAGTGTATTACTAGGCCACTGTTAACATGTTTTTGCCATCATAACAATTTAATGAATGTTCTTTTCTTAGATCAATGGATGCATCATGAACTCCATAACTCTAGGGATATGCCTGAAGACAATGATCCTATTAAAACAGGCAGTTTCAAACCTGCCAAAAGATCAACCCCCCTTAGTCCCCAACCCACAGGGGAGGAGGGCGACTCGATCGCGAAGGTCTTGGAGTGGTTCAGCCGTAGCGTAGACAGTAATGACTGGCTGGATGCTCAGAGTGATCAACCAGACATGGAGGAAGACGCGTTTGGCTCTGAGAAACCAGAGACAGAAAATAGACCTCATCTTAATAGCAGGTCTCAGCAGAGAGAAAGGAAAGAACCGGGGCTGAAGAAAAACCATACACATGCTGACCCTAGCCTGCTCACACAGGGTATGCGAGAAGAAGTGTTTGTGTTTTCACAACCAGAGGTAAAAGATGTATTTCTGTCTGAATCCTCTGTTGATCACAATCTCAACCAGCCAGCTCTGAATACATACCAGCCAAAGAGACGCATGTCTGAGGCAGACAGGCTAAAAGAAACATATCGGAAGGAATTCAAGCAAGTTTTATTAGATAGTGATGAGGATGTGATAAATAGACAAGATTATGTCAAGAAGTTCAATGACCCTCCAGCCAAACCTGATGGACAGGATGTTAAATACACAGAGGAGGTTCAAAATGAGACACAACCACCCAAGATCTCTGACTTGAAGTCCTTGTGGGAGAAGAGTAATTCAGGGCCAAAGATACTCATAGGCAGATCAATCACTGATAAAGCACTGAAACCAATGGAGAAAGAGAATGTGAGAGACCTGGCAGAGCATAAAACTGTCCCTGACCCAGAGCTGTACAATGCAGAGGGGTCCTCCAGGAAGAATCTCAGGAATGGAAAAAGTGAATGTCTAGGTTTAGATACTGAACAAAAAGCTATTGGTGAATATGTTAGAAGTGTTCGGCCAAGTGTTACCCTAAACAAAGGGGTATGCACACCTGAAAGAAATGTTACTGCTCCAGATTTGGAGATACTTACACTACCACCACCATTGGATGATATCAACACCCCTGCGGCTCATAGTGAGGAGAACAAAACACTTCCTGATGACAATTTAACTTCTGTAGAAGACAATCTCAGGAGATCCCCATATACAGTGGACAGAAGAGGCTCAGAGGCAGAAATCCTTTTCGTAAGCAGACTTAATCCTCAACAGGAAACACCGTCCCAGTCTATACCCAGTCCTCAGCCAGAAAGCATGTCTGTCTCCCAGTCCATTCCCAGTCCAAAGATTAAGGCAGATAAGATAAAGCAGCTCAAATCCTTCTGGGAGCAGGAGAAGACCAGGCCTGTATTTTACACTAGTAAATCGAAAGAGGAAGGGGAAGCCAAAAGTAATCAAGGTCCATTATCGGCCTCAGGAAAGCTAAATAAAAGGTTCACCAAGTCTGAGTTTGACCTGCGGTCAATCTGTGATGATCCTGATAATATCCATGAAGAAGATTTCAAGAATACCTCTGATAAACAAAGGCCCAATTTCTCTGTCTTAACAGTAGAACAGAGACTAGGTAAGTCTTCCCCAGGCCCTGGCACAAACCACTTGCAGTTTAAAAATCTTTGCGAATTCTGGGGAGAAGCCACCTCTCGTCAGATGATCTCCACTGAAATATCCAAAATCCCCAAGAAGAATGAGCCAAAGGATGCCCCGAAATCAACCCTTGAGTTAAAGCCAAGTTATGACTCTGATGCCTACAGCAAATCTGTCCATAGCAAGTCAGAAAAGATGAGTGCTACGCCACCTTCTAATGAGAGCCAGCCCCTGAAAATATCTTCACCTGTTTCGCCATATTTTCCTTTGTCTCCCTCTTCTCCTACATATGTATTCAGTGGGAACAAAGAGAGACAGCATCTGTCAAGTTCTCGATCGATTGAGATGTATCCAGACACTTTGACTGACACAAAAGCCAACCTCACACCTAGAATAGGCATAGAGTCAGGGCAGCAAATAACCTCTTGTGTCCAACCTGTAAAAAGGGCCTCCGAACATGATATAACTGAAGAAGAAATGCCACTGAGGCCACAAAGCACCTTAGGAAAAGAATCCAGGCCTCAAAAACCTAGAAAAGATAGTTTTGGAAACTCGAGTGAAAGTGGACCCGGAAGTGTCCTACGGAGTGCCACCAGTACGTTCACATTTGAAATGAATGAGGAATTGGATGAAACATCTCAGTCGCAGCCTAAAAATACATCTGCTATTAAAGCAGTCTGTAAAGCAGACAGAGGACCTTTTCCAAGGCGGTCCTCAAAATCATCAGATGAGTCTGAATCTCTAACGCCTCGCGCTCGAGCCTTTATTCCCAGAGACTACCGCCATTACCTGGGGATTACAAAGAAGAGCAGCGGCAGCACTGATATCGTCCCAGTGGTGATGGAGCCAGGAGAGTTGGAAAATCCAGCTCAGGCTGAGCTTAACCTGGGTGGTGGGCCTGTCAGATCAAGCACCCCTGTGGACTCTGAAGGGTACCATAGCAAGAGTGGCAGCAAGGTAATGGAACGCCCCCTGGGCCTCTTATCAAACCATAGCAGTACTGACACCGGGCAAGAGTCATCATACAGTGCGTCTGAGAGAGCATCTAGCAGTGCGTCTGAAACTTGGTCCACCTCCAGAACTAGTTCAAACCGTGAGTTTGCCAACATCTATAATTATAAACTTTGTTGTTTTAGTTCAAGTGTTGTTACCTGTAACTGTTCATGATACCACAGCAAATACTGGATAGATTTTTTGTTTAGTTGAGTATTATTTTGAGGTAAAATTATTCAACATCCAGGATGCAGTGTCCATGTCTGGCTATCTGTCAATGTAAATAGAATGTGTGCAGGGAATCAGGTGCCTGTGTTTAATTTGTGGGATGGTCTATAACTTCATTGACATCACATGGTGTTCTGATATGCCTATTAGTCAAGCTTCCTTTTCAGGATTAGACCTAGAACCGTATTGGGTCTAACTTTATGGAGGGTCCCAGATTTACAAAAAGTGAAATGGCTGATTCTTTCAGTAAAAGACAATTACGTCTTGTAATAAATGTAATATTACTAGTTGACCCTCTAAGGTCTTGGGGGGCTTTAGTCCACTTGACACACAGTTAACCTTTTGGCCTCTAGAAAGCTCATACTTTGACCTACAGTGAAGTGCCTTATGGTTTTGGATTCAGAAGACCCATGGCTACAACATGGATTAATGAAATTCAACATCCTGGGTCATTGAATTTTATGTTTTATTAAATATTTATCCCAAAAACCTAAACGTATGTATTTTTTGTTGTTTTTTACATGTAAAAGCATGTTATCTATAATGAATAAGGCATTTTATTGCTTATTGTCAAGCCCCCAGGGGTCATGGACCAGTGTGCAAAGTTTGGAGGCCATACAATCAAGTCAACATCAAAATGCTACAGTCATTTCTAACTAGATTTCTAAACTTTTTTAAAACCCAGCTAAATTCTAACTCCAAAAATGGTTGTTTTATGCAGGATGATGTCCTACATCATTGTAAATTTGTTATTTTGTCATTTTCACTTCCTACTTCCTGTCTGTGATATTTTGAGTCAAAAAGAAAGACCATCAACAGCTTTGAGGCGCGATATCTCCGGCTGTGAGTAACCCACAGAGATGAGCCACCACTCATTATTTGCGTCTAATTACCAAGCTTTAGTTCATAGCATGTACAGTTCGTGAGATAATCGCGTTTGACGCTCTCGAGCTACTGGGCTCACAAACTACTGGGCTCACAAAATTAGTGGTAGGTTGAAAACATGCTCATGCAGACCCCTGCCAAAATATTCTCTGCTTTATGGCCACAAAAGCTAGCTTGTTTAGTTTGTTACTATTTGGTCATTTTCATGAACTGAAGTTTTACCTCCATAGAACAACAAGTGACTATAGTCACATGGATTCAAATCAATACTAAGAATATTGAGAAATTAATGCAGTGCATTTTGGTAAAGCGCTTCCAGGGTAGATGGGTAAATAGTCAGACACAATTACCTCAACAAATGGCTTTTGAGCCATTCCTTTGGAGCAAGTTGCAGGTCCGTAAATTTAGTCAGTATTGTAAAGTTGGAGAATGTGTAAATCCTCCCACAGATGTACTGACTTAAGGCTTCCCTGATAAATGAGCAGTGTGAAATGAGCAGTGTGATTGAATTGGATGGCTTAGCGACACATGCTTGGAGGAAGCATGTGATCGATCTTCGACCATCCTGCACCTGTGAGTGGTTGCCAACTTGACGAGGCTTAACCCCTGTAAGTTTAATCACTTACATCTTGACTGGATGACAAAATATAAAGGTGGACATATCAATAACACGTGTACATGTTCTATAATTTCATCCAAACCGCTAACATGCATCAACATGCATCTGCAATCCCTGGCTTTAAAGTATAACTTCTTACTCACTTTGAAAACATTTCCAATGTGAAGAATTTAAAGATGAACTACAAGTGATTTTAAGATAACTTACGGAAACTAACTTGGTTTCCTCTTTTATCAGTGGATTAATCCTCAGCATAGAGAAACACATTACTCTGAGCCAACATTCTACAAATATTCAGAAAAAGAATGCATTTTTCATGCCTGCACATTGGGTTTTGTTACTTGATGTTCATGTTATGTTTGCATGTGGTGATGATAGACAAAATCTGGTGGGGACAGGGGGATGCAAGCACAAGGCCAGTTTGGTCAAGTTGTTATATAAGGATTAAATTATAATAGTTTTATTTAGGTAAACAGTCTAAGCATGAAAATTGTATGCATATATTTTTACACACCCCTTTGTTTTTCTCCCCTCCCAATTTGTCATGTCTAATTTTACTTTAAACCATGGGGTCTGGTTGCATTTTAAATAAGGTATATTATCCAGCAGAATTGGTTATGAATTAAGTTACAGATTCTTTGAAAATGCAGATGTATAAAGGATGTTTTTATGTACTCACCCCTACTAGAATTTCATTCATATTTGTTATTTTAGGTGAAAATGATGAGAAGGAAAAAAACACTGTACTCAAGGCATTGAAGCGACCTGAGACACGTCCCAGAAATCTTGCCAAAAGTCTTGAGGATATAACATCATCCATGCCACCACGTGAGAATGTCCACATATTTAAATGCAAGAATTATTTTGATGCTCTCAGGCCTGTATGTCAGAATGAATCATGGCCCAGTGAAAAACTGTTGTTCTCTACAATTACTTACAGGACAAGAAAGAAAACGTGCTCCTCTTGATGATCTCGGCCGAAGCAGTGATGGTAAAAATGAGTTTTGAGTGCAACTGCTTTTTCAGGAAGTCTTCATATTGTTTTATTTTCTTTTGAAAACTTAACTCCTTAGTTCATAGGGCATGGTCAATTTTGCGAACCTGGCTTAGAGGTAACCATCATCAGCCAGTTTTCCAGGCTACACAAATAGGAGAGTAGTTTGCATTTGTAGAAAACAAATCCTAACAAACAGTTTCATCTTCTTACCTAAACTTCAAGACATTTTTCAGTGAATTAATTTGTTTTAGACTTAGCCCACTGGTGAACAGTGCGACCAACACAAAGGTAGAGTAATTGATTCCAAATCTAGCCATCTGTGGAGATGGGTTGGGAACCCTGAACAGTTACACACAAAAATGTATGTTTCATTTCTGGAACTGACGGATTAATATGCCAGATTTAAAAAAATCACTAAAATTATGTTTCACTAAACTATGACTAACATGTGCTTCAGAATTGTTGAATTTGTTGGGAAACTAATTTGCAGTATACTCAGGGTTGCAAACTAATCAGGGGTGAAAAATGTGACACGGATGCCTATAAACATTAAAATGTGGATTTACAGTCAATTTATCAAGGATATAGAGTAAAAAGTCACCTTAGAAGGAATGTTTAATCTCACTGCTACAAATATAATGTAATGCAGTGTTTTTCAAATGGGGGTACGTGTACCCCTAGGGGTACTTTAGAGTACTGCCAGGTACATGACATTTTTGCACAAATGCTAATTTTAAAATATTCAATGCATAATTCCTAAAATAATTATTCTAAAATAATGAATGAATTATGTGATGTATTCTGAACATTTGAAATGTTGCATTTAAATGTTTTTGTTTAAAAAACAAGGTTGTTGTTTAGTTAATCTATCACTGCCGGCGCTGTATCATACCTCTTTATATAGATTTTTTTTCTACCAAAAGTGTTTTGTGCTGGTCAGGGGGTACTTGGCGCTGGTCAGGTGGTACTTGGCTTAAAAAGTAAATTAAAAGGGGGTACAGTATTGAAAAGAGTTTGAGAAACACTGATGTAAGGGGTACATCAAGTTTTAAGCAGTACCAAAAATAATAAAAACTCAATCACATCTATTACAATTTTAGATGTGAAATGACAAATAAATTACATTAAGTGAAATTGTATTGAATTCTTACTAATTTTAAAGAGAACCATGTTTTATGCTATTTAAATGTATATTGGGGAAAATTGTGCACTGTCTCTTTAAATAAAACATGATTTTGGAAGAGAACACAGTTTGAACTCTGTGTTGTTGGGTCAAAGAATGTAAGTTGGCTAGACAGAGTAGAACATTTCTTATTGATTTGTATTTGAACCAGGGCTTTTACACAGTTGGCACAACAATGAAGATACTCTGTTAAGTTGAGTTATTTCAAGGGTGCAACACTAACTTAGCTAGCTTCCTTAGCAAGGTAATAGAAACCTAGCTACTATCTTCACAGTTTAGCTGACAGAGCACGAGAGCGACAAGAGATTGTAGCTCGAGCCTCATGTGTGACACGAGGTGACCAAACGAGGAAAGTTGTAATGATACATCTTCCGATGCTAAGCTAGGGCACATCATCAGTGATGATCCTGATCTCATTGGGTGTTTCGGGTCTTTCGAAACATCAGACACCCTCCTTCAGGCGACCCAGCTGAGGTTGATCAGGCCTCAGCTTGTACCCTAGCGGCATTTGTCCACGGATCTGCTCTTTTGATCCAGAGCCACCTCGAAGCCTTCTCTGCTGCGTCTGTGCTATTGCAAAAAGCTGTTCTCCTTCTCTCACCTGTGATACCGAGTGCAGTGCAGGCCCCGTAGCGGGACTTCCCTGCAAAGCCTCTGCATCCTACCTCCACAGGAAAGCACCTTGTCTTCCAGCCTTGGTTGTGGCAGTTGCTGACGAGGCCATCATATTTCTCCCTCTTCCTCTCGAAAGCTTCCTCCATTCGGTCTTCCCATGGCACAGTGAGCTCCAACATGACAAGGTTCTTTGTTGCCTCAGATACCAAGACAATGTCAGGTCTCAGGGTGGTCTTGACGACATGCTGGGTGAACTTAAGCTGTCTGCCCAAGTCCACCATCAGCTGCCAATCCTGTGCAGTGTTCAGAAGCCCTGATTTTACCTTGGAAGATCTTTCCAGCTTCTCTCCGGCCCTGATGAAGCTGATGGTTTGCTTGGAGGGCTTTGACTTCCAGCAGCTGCTAATGGTAACCTGGATGCACTCTGCAATTGTTTTGAGCACCTGGTCATGCCTCCAGCGATACCGGCCCTCCACCAAAGCTCTTGGGCAGTAGCTCAAGATATGCTCAAGGGTTCCCTTTCTCTGGCACAGGGCACATCCTGGTGTATCGACCAGACCCCAGGTGTGCAGGTTGGATGGGCTGGGCAGGACGTCATAGACTGCCTGAACCAGGAACTTGATGCGGTGTGGCTCTGCCCGCCAGAGGTCAGCCCATGTGATCTTCCTCTCCACAGCTTGTTCCCATCTAGTCCAGGCACCCTGTTGTGCCATTCCCACTGCTTTGCTAGACCTCTCCTCCTCCACCGCCGCCCTCACCTCACCTTGAATTAGCTGTCTCCGCTCCTTCCCCCGAGCTTTTTTGAACCAGGGCCTTTGAGAGGTTCCTAGCCCAGCCCTTCCCCTGGCCACTGCTCCCACCAGGTCAACATGGTGTAGCCGTGACTCTGCCTGATCAACTGCCACCTCTGCCCTCCATTTCCTGCCAGTCTTGACCTCTACCCCTGCCCCGGAGACTTTGGGATCCCTAGAATCACGGAACTGCAGCACCTCTCTTGCTCGCAGGACCTTGAACTCCTCTTCAATGGATTTTAGTGGGAGCTGTAGCTTGCAGGTGTTTCCATAAAGGGCGATGCTACTTAAGCTCCTCGGGAGTCCCAGCCATCTCCTTAAGTAGCGGCTGACTCGCCTTTCCAGTTCTGAGATAGTGGAAATCGGAAACTCGTACATGAGCAGAGGCCAAAGTATCCTTGGCAGAATTCCATGTTGGTACACCCATGCCTTAAATTTTCCAGGGAGCCCAGTTTTGTCTAAATTTTTTTGCCACTTTTTGGTGTACGGCTTCCTTACTCCTTTCCCCTCCCCCACACCAAACCGCTCAACCGCCATGCTCACTATGATGACCGTCATAGTTTGGAGCCTCCTCTCCGTGTCACCTTTGGGCGTTGCTTCCAGTACCTTATCCACATCCTCATCAAACATCTACCACTCCGCTGTTTTACATGCTTGAGGCCACTTGATCCTTCTCTTCTCGGACTGCATATGGGGTACTTCCGGGTCCTGCTCCTCCTCTGACTCACCAGGCACTGGGCCTGTGCATTGTGGTGCATGCTGTTGCTCAGAGCACGAGAGCGACAAGTGGTTGTAGCTCGAGCATCATGTGTGACACGAGGTGACCAAACGAGGAAAAAGTAAATTCACGAAACAGAAAGTGTTCTGCCTACTCGCAGATGACTTAGATAAGATGTAGATGCACCCCCCCAAATATTTTTATAGCAGATCTACACGATTCATGTGGATTACCTATTTTGAAGTAAAAACTGCAAGTTTGCACCCCTGATACTATTTTTTCTAACAAATTGCCAAGTGGTAATAACCAAATCTGAAATAAGACCTGTTATTCACAAGAAAAGATGGGGAGCTGATATATGTTAACATTTTAACATTTCTGAAAATGTCATTTGGCTTTGGGCCAATCAAATAATGTCATCAAACAATGTTGACCATCTCTGATATGTTCTCCCTCAGCATCGACCCTCACTACCCCCTCGTCCTCCCTCTTCTCTGACCCTGAGCATTTGAAGAAGATGAGCAGATCTGTTCCGTCATTCTTGCAGAAGGAGGTAAAAGCCACTACATCTTGCAAACTCTGCGTCCGTATGTGCATTCTAGAGCTGCTCTTTGTGTTTTAGATTGATGACAGAGACACGGACTCCACCTCTGAGCAAAGTTCTCATGAAAGCAAGCAGAAGATGGGCAGATCCATGACGTACCTCAGCAGTTCTTCTGGCATGGCATCTGTGTCCTCTGTATGTCCACTTCACTCACAAGCATTCCCTTTCTAACACAAACCCACAAGCATCGCAGATTGTTTTTGCCTAAACAACTTTAAGCGTGTTGGAAAAAAAAGTTGTCATTTCAGACACGTAACATTCTATTTTAATAGTGTTAATTTAATGATTAATTCAGTGTCGTTTCAGGTCAGGATTTTATGAAAACTATGTAAATAAATACTTTGATGGATGCAGAGATTTTTTTTGTCTGGCATTGAACCTAAAATCATTTCTGGTAATTTGGATTTGCATGCACTGCTAGTTTAGATAACATTCTGTGCATTTCTTTTTGTAGCAGCCTACAGTATACTTGAAATGAGCAATAGGATTCCTTCAACAAAAGTAATTTTCTTTCACATAGATATTATCACACAGATATTACTAGGCTCCAGGGAAACCACCAAGATCGAATGGTCCACCTTAGGGTTTGGTTTAGGGTGGCTTTATGTAGCCATAGACACATAGCAGGGATCTGTGGGCACTATGTATATGAGGGAACCCACATGCAGTAACACCCCACAACTGCACTCTGTAAATATACCCTTCTCCGGGAAACAGTCTTTTATTCTCTCTGCTGTCCTTACAGTATTCATTCATTGTGCATTCTGTTACTGTATGTGAATAATTGGCTCAATCGCACATCAATAGTTCGCTCACAGCCAATAGTGATCCAGACAAGGCAGGCCGACTCCATTTGATCCACAATTACCCTCTCAAAACTTTTTTTCACATAGAACTCCTGTTTTGGTTTTAAACCTGTGAATTTTAAAGAAGGAAAAGATCCCCACAAGTTGAAAGAGCCTATTTCTGTCTCATTGATTAGACAAAAAGTTAAAATTGGGATTAGGTTGTAGCATTAAATATATGATTATATTTATGTTTGTCTGTTAAGGTTAGGGAAGATTTTGGAATGGCAATAAAAAATGGTGTCCCCACAAGCATAGCAATTCCATAAATTTGTGTGTGTGTTTGTTAGCTTAGCGGCAGCGTGATGACCATGTACAGTGGGGACTATGGAGGTGTGGAAGTACAAGGGAACATTGAGTTCTCCATCAACTACATCCACAGGCTGAGGGAGTTCCACATCTTTGTAGCTAAGGCCCAAGACCTGGCAACTGCTGATGCAAAACGGCGCCGTTCTGACCCGTGAGTACCAACTATCCTAGGGCCCTGACAAAGCCCTGCTTATAAGGAATTTCCCCAGACAAAGCCTTGATTGTCTATTTATTTCCTATTGACCCACTGGTGTAGTTCATGATTTATATGTTTCTTGTCATAGGTATGTTAAAAGTTACCTACTGCCTGACAAAGCCAAACTTGGAAAAAGGAAAACATCTGTAAAAAAGAAGACGGTCAATCCTATTTTCAATGAGATTCTCAGAGTAAGAAGTCACCTTGAACAAAATGTGTTGCCCTTATTCAGATGTTCTGTACTTTCTTCATTGACTGTTGTCAAAACTAATATTAGATAGGTTGTGTGGATATTTACAGAAAAAAGTTATGGAACACAAATCTTTGTGAAAAGTAATTACCACGTTAAAAACTGGTTGTGCCAGTTTTAGCTAAAATAGATGCAACCAAATGCATTGTGTAGTTGTTGAAACATATCATGGTGGAAGAACTGTATAGAACTGTATATAAATCCAGTTTTTCTTTTCACAAACCTGTACATACCTGTAGTTTATTAGCTAAAATAGTAATTACGTTATGTTACATCTGACGTGCTTTCTGACAAAAACTCTGTACCTTCCCTTCATCAGTATCGGGTTCGCTTGGAGTACCTCAGGACTCAGACACTCATTCTGTCTGTCTGGCACCATGACACCTTTGGGAGGAACAGTTTTCTGGGTGAGGTGGATGTTGACCTCTCTAAATGGGACTTTGACCACACCCAGATGAACTACTTAGCTCTACAGTCCAGAGTAAGAAAAAAATGTGGTTTGTCTGTCTGGTCTCTTTAGTTACGTTCCAATGACTTTGATTAAAACTGAAATGTCTGTCAATGCTTCAGAAGCTGTGACTTCATTAACATATGTGGTGTGTGTACTTGTGTTTAATGTCTTCCTGTATTCAGCCTACCTCCAGCCTAAAGCCTTCAGATGACAGAGGGGTGATGAAATTAGCCATACGCTTCCTGCCTGAATTATCCCACAGTAAGAGTCTGCATGTCTTACACATACTTATTGTCATCAATATATACAATATATATATATATATATATATATATAGTATATATCTATAAGCCTTTTATCAATTAGAAATGGTCCGCTTCCTTAGCAAAATACCTTTCTCTAAAAAGTATACTTAAAATGTATTTTTTGTCATTTAACTGATTAGGGTTTGACATCACGGCTTGTAACATTTTTTCGGGGAGAATGTAGACTGCTCGGCCAAGTGAACAAAATTGTAATTTAACAAGTACAAAGATTGAGCTAAACGAATTAATCTGCAGTTGATGACTTGTGATGTATTTTTTGCCATGAAGTCAGTGTGAGTGTGTTGTGTGCCTGTGATTATACCTCATGTTCTCAAACACTGCTCCTTCACATTAAGAGTCGGAGATGGCTAGCTACCCGTTAGCATGTTGCACTCTTTTGACTGCATGGTGGTCACACTGACACACAGCTCTGTTTACAAGGTGCAAGTGCTAATTCACTTCATCAAAAAAGTAGTCTAAAGTATAGATTTAATGCATAGACATACGCTGATCAGCCGTAACATTATGACCACCTGCCTAATATTGTGTAGGTCTCCCTTTAGCTGCCAAAAAAGCAGCCTAAAAAGCAACAAACTGCAATGCACTGTGTTCTGACACCTTTTTATCAGAACCAGCATTTACTTTTTCAGCAATTTGACCTAAAGTTGCTTGTCTGTTTGGTCCGACCACACGGACCAGCCTTCACTCCCTACAAGCAATGAGCCTTGGCCGCCCATGACCCTTTTGCCAGTTCACCAGTTTTTCTTTCTTGGACCACTTTTGATAGGTACTGACCAATGCAGATCAGGAACACCCCACAAGAGCTGCACTTTCAGAGATGCTCTGACCCAGTCGTCTAACTACCAATAACCACTTGTCAAAGTCAATCAAATTCTTATTCTTGCAAATTTTTCCTGCATCTTCATTTTGTCTTCAAAGTTCATGTTTCAAAAACAAGAAAAATGGGCAAGCTTATGGCTTAGATATATTTGCAATGGCACGAAGCATAACAAAATCCCTCCCTAAATATAAGGGGGAAAAAATTTTAATATGCTCTTTAACCATATTTTCCTGGTTTCATCATGACACGGGGGAGAGATGTATTGCTTGTTCCCAGAATTACAGACAAGGATTTTAATTACAATACTTGAAACTTCTGCTTCGGACAAGTAACTTCTGCTTCGGACAAGTAGTTTTTGCTATTAGACAAGTAAACAAACAGACCTACTTGTCCCAAGGAAAGTTCATGTCAACCCGTAATGATTTTTTATTTAAATTTGTATTATTAACAAGGTACTATAAAACTATTTCTCATTTTAAACGATGACCTAGCCAAGATAAAGTGAAGAGGGTGCAAGATTGTGACGTCCTCTACCGGCAGTATCTCAAACCACCACAACATGGCACCTCAACCTCACAATCACCGAGACTCCAGCTCATGTGAACGCACTCTCCCACTGCGCTCGCAATCACCGGAATTCTAAACACCTGTGTACATTCCTATATAAACCTGCCTAGTCCCTCAGGTCTTTGTGAGGTATGGATTGTCTTTCTAGCATTCATACTGAGCCCGTTAAACCTGTGTATAGACCAAACCGGTTTTGACCTATTCCTGCCGTGTTGGAAACGTTTCTGGATATTGCTCTTTTGTGCCTTTGCCCGTGTGTTCTCCGTGTACCTGCCTGTCTGATTACAATGATTCCTGGATCCTGGTATTGTACCTGTTGTAGCCTCCCTTTTTTATCGACCTCTGCCTGCCTGACCTCGCTCTCTTTTTTTTGTGGACATTAAAAAACGATCTGCGTTAATTTGGGATCTTGTGTGGTCTGAGTTTTCTGCCCATTACAAAGATGGAACAAATTACACATGAATTACACAGTGGAAAATTAATACAAACAAAACACAAGTTGCGGAACTTCAGAGTAAATATGTAAAGTGGCAAGGCAAATACAGTGGAGTAATTAACACTGAGCATAAGTGTGCAAGGCTAATAAGTCTGCCAATAAGGATGCAATGATTGACCGAATCGAAAGCCTCGACCAGCTTTGTAAAGATGGCTGCACAGTAATTCCTTTTATCAATGGTAGTTGTAATATCATTTAAGACCTTGAGTGTAGCAGAGGTGCAGCCATGAACAGCTGATGCTCTTATCTAAGTCGACTTACTCAAACATTTCGATTTTTTATGGGGGATTAGAAGACATTAATCAACCAAAAGTGCCATGGTATCTTTTGTAACCAGAGTCAAGGACATCCACTTCATGTCCCATCTGAAGGATGTGGCCTATGCAGGGCAATGTCCTCTTCACTGCCCTGGAGATTTTCAGACCAGAGTGTACAGTGTATTTGACACTTCCAGCAGCCTCTTGACCAAGCCTAACCATGCTTAACTTTCTTAGGCGAGCAAGAAGTAGTATTCAGGGTATTATTCTGCTGGCTTAAACTGATTTTTGCTTGATTGTGACCCCTAGGCCTAGGTAAGAACACCCTCTCCAAAACAGGTGAAGTTCACATCTGGGTGAAAGACTGCAAGAACCTTCCCCTAATCGGAGGGGCCACCATCGATCCATATGTGAAGTGGTACAGTATGATCATTTACTATATCAACAGATGAAATATTAAAAAGCTTGATATAAGTAACTAAAAGTAAATATTTTTTTCTGAACATAAGTGTTTTATTATAACATGTATATGCTTTTTAGCTTGCATTTATTCCAAAAGTGGGATTCAGGCATTGTGGCTCAAAAAATGTATTTATCTAAACTTAACATTGTTGGTAAATGCTGCAGAATAGAGTTATAATTCTGAGCCCGAACCCAGAAAAGCCAGATGGCCCGGCCAGATGGGCTGGGCATTAAATTCTACTAATTTGTTTTGGCCTGGCCGGGCTTTGGGTACATGTAAGAAATGAGTTTATTTAAATATATATTTAAATATAAGTAAAACAATCATTTTTAAAACTGAAGTTCTAAATTTTTTCTATTTTCAGTTCAATCACAGAAATATTAGGCTACATTACCTTACAAAATTAAATTATTATTGTAACATGACACTTGTAGACAGAACAGGTGTGGCGACATGATATGGGAGTCCGCTAAATGGGTGCGGAGGGTAGGCTAAAGACCGCACTCATAAAAGGTGTATGGTTGCGCAGGAGGGAAAAGGTTTGGAAAGCATTTAATTTAGTCAGTAAAACCACTGGTGACTCCACTGAGAATGTAAGATGCAGAACATGCAGTGCATTTTTTAAATAAGAAGGCAAGGTGCATCTTCTTTGCAGTGTCATTCATAGTCTTCTATGCTGCTTGTAAGCACATGAACTTTATACAACATATTGTGGCTGCTTGTCCTCAAAGCAGCTATACAAGCCTTTGCAACCATTTCAGTTTTCCGTCCTACAAAATGTGGCGAAATGACTTTATCTTTTTCAGTTAAACAATGAACAAAATGTAAAAGCTTTATTATAATACTATACTGGAGAAGGGTATGCTACGGTTCAGGCCAAACCCAAAATTAGGAAGACCTGCACTTATTTCCAAACATAATAAAAACATGAATTAAACATTTATTTTCATAATTTTCACACCTTTATTGCAAGGTCTGTTTATTTATTTTTTTCTTGGGTCAGACAGGGCTCGGTTTTCAGGCCTGATGACAACTCTACTACAAATACAGTCTAAATCAGAACTACCCTTTTAAAACCTATAACCCAAATCCCTGGCCTTGTCTTTCAGTTGGCAACAGTAGCCTATGTAAAATGTGTGACTGACGCTGTTTCCTCCTTAGCTTCGTGCTTCCAGACACGAGCAGAAAGAGTCGGCAGAAGACTCGGGTGCTGAGAAGAACGGTGCAGCCAGTTTTTAACCATACCATGGTGTATGACGGCTTCAAACAGGAGGACCTGAATGAGGCTTGCGTGGAGCTGACAGTTTGGGACCGTGACAGGCTGGGTAGTAACCTTCTAGGGGGTCTGAGACTGGGGCCTGGCACAGGTACTAATAGACTATTATTTTCTATTTTGTTCTAGTTTTCCCCACAAAATACATGTACTGTACTTCCATACAATTCAACATAGCTTGCTTAGGCCCTTTATAACTTTCTTGAAGTAGAATGGCCATTGTTTCTTTCTCATGCTAATTTTTACCACATTGTTTGTTATTAAGCTACCACACGTTGAACGGGTACTAAATTCTGAGTGGTGAAACATTACTTCAAAAGAATAATAATTATTTGATTGTTTTGTACCCATACCTTAACTTTCATGTATTGATAAAAAACATTTGTAAACTTTAGAATGAATGTTTTACCCCAGAAATTCCATTAGCTGATCAGTGTCAAACCATCTAGGAACATCTGAGCCCTATTGCCTTCTTTGGCTAAGCCTAGATTCTCTTTATTGCCCCACAGGCAGAAGTTATGGGGCTGTAGTCGATTGGATGGACTCAAATCCTGAAGAAGTTGCTCTATGGGAACAAATGATGACTTCCCCAAATGAATGGGTGGAGGGTGTGCTACCATTGAGAATGGTGACCACTGCAAAAAAGCTGAAATAAAAACTGCCACACTTCAAATATAATATTGCATTTTATGTTAAACTCTATAAGATTATAACTATTATTACAATGTAATGTGCAATCTACAATAATACATGTTAGATGAAAATTAAAATATGTTTGACTGAAATACATAGCAATGAAAAAGTACTTGTAAAAATGTACTGAACAAATTCAAGAGAAACATTTGTATATACATATTTTCATTTTTGTTATATTTAATGAAAATCAAACATCAAAAAAATTCAAACCAACACACACTTAATTCTGTGATTAATAATTAATCAAAACATTTTTACTCACTAGTTAAAAATTATATATTCATTTTATATTAAATTCAATGTGCATATTAACATTATTAAGCACAATTTCATAATTACTTAGTTTTGGTTATAGACATTTGGTCCAGAAGAAGAGGAGATATGGTTGATCTATAGTCTGTGTATGGTGTGGTTACATACAATCTGTAGCTTAAACCCCATATTTAAACAACAAGCTCTTTCTACAGTTGAAGTCGGACATTTACATACACTGAGGTTGAAGTCATTAAAACTAATTTGTTAACCACTCCACAGATGTCATGTTAACAAACTTGTTAACTAGTTTTGGCAAGTCGTTTTTTATGCCAGATGTATTTACATATTATAACCCTCAACATCATTGAAAAAAGAAACATTCACAAAAATTCTGAACAATTATTAAATTTGAATTAGTGAAATACCTGGTTTGGATAACTGATCAGCCACTTAGAGTAACCAGTCACAACCAGTCACTTCCCAAATTACACAGCATGCTAAATACCCCCAACCTGACATCAATTGTAGTGATTTCAACTACTTCATAAGAAAACCATCTGTTCCATGATGAGTCCATTACTACTAGTGCATGGCAACACAAAGAATACACCATGGTTGGAAAGGTGCTTCTAAAAGGGGTCTGGGACAAAGTTGTGGAAAGGCACAAGTTAGAACAATACAAAAACGATTTCAAAGGCTAAGTATCCATTTGAGTACCGTTCAGAGCATTATTAAAATGGAAGGCGTATGGCACCACCAACACCTTGCCTAGATTGGGCCGTCCTTATAAACTGGAGCCAGAAGGACATTGAACAGGGAAGCTACCAAGAGGCCAGTGGCAGCTTTGAAGGACTTTCAAGTCTTTATGGCTGAGATTGTTTGTATGTGCATGTAACAACAATCTTACAAGTTTTACTCAAAGCTGGCCTGTATGGCAGGATGGCAAGAAAGAAGCCTCTTCTGAAAAAAGGCTACACAGAGTCTCATTTGCACTTTGCAAGATTCTAATGCTATGTGTCAAGGTTATATGGTCAGATGAGAACAAGATTGAACTTTTTGGACTGAACTGCAAGCTTTATGCTTAGCGCAACCAAACACAGCACACCACCCAAAACACACCATACCTACTGTGAAGCATGGTGGTGGCAACATTATGTTGTGGGGGTGTTGCTCTTCAGTCGGGACTGGGCAATTGTTCAGGATTGAAGGGAAAATTGATGCTGCAAAGTACACCCAAATTCTTGAGAAAAAACCTGTGGCCCTTTGCTAGACAGCTGAAGATGGGCAGGTAGTTCACCTGCCACCACGACAACAACCCTAAACAAACTGGACAAAAAACTACACAGTGGCTTAAGGATAGGAAGGTCAATGTTCTTGAGTGGCCAAGTCAGAGCCCTGAACTAAATACAATTCTAGAATCTGTGGATGGAATTTAAGAAAGCAGCCAATCGCCACTCACCACTTAATTCGACTGAACTCGAACAATTCTGAAAGGATTGCAAAGCAGGTGTGCAAAGCTAGTTGAGATGTATCCAAACAGACTTAAGGCTGTAATTAAAGCAAAAGTTGGCTCTACGTAGTATTAAATCATGGGACTGATTACACTTCCAACTCTGTTAGTTTTATTCGTTTTATTTTTTTTATTTTCAGAACTGTTGCCTTTTTACATTACTTGAATGTTGTAAGGTGAATGTATAAATAAAAAATATATTTTTTATGTGTTATGAATTCAGGCTGCAAGACAAATAAAGTTACTATTTCAAAGGGGTATGATGATTTTCTATAGGCTCTGTAAGCACATGCATTTTTAAAATAGCCACTGGAAATTTAATTGGGGCCAATATCTATGGTTAGATTAGACAAAAATAGAGCTTTTTGAAAACAAACACCATCCATAAGTGGGTTTGGCATAGACAAAATAATGTCCATGCAGAAAGACAAGTCATCCCCACTGTGAAGTATGGTTGTGGATCTTTGATGTTATGGGGCTGCTTTTCATCCAAAAGCCCTGGACAACTTGTTAGTATACATGGTATCATGTGTGCTCCATGAAGTACCAGCATATATTAAATCAAAACCTGACTTTGTAACAACATCCCAGAGACTATATTATATAGACTCATTTGTATATGTTTATGTTTATTTTGTATTCCAGTCTGAGGTACTGTGGTTTTGAGTTTCTGATATGTCAAGTAATGTGTGGAGCTTTGGCACCACGTTCTGGACACAGCTACTAATGTACCATCTGACAGCATTTATACATTCTTAGACTTAATTAAAACAACAGAACAGTACACCCAGTCTTGGTCTCCCTTCCTCAACCTTACAAAATTTGACAGACTTCCTCTGCCAGGAAGTAAAACTGGGCTGTGGTTAGATTTTACAGCAGGGCAATGACCCAAAGCACACCTGAAAATCTACACAAAATTCAAGGTTTTGCCATGGCCATCCAGGGGCCTCATTTATAAAACTTTGCGGTGGATTTGCGTCAGAAGTGGCGTACGGACGGAATATAGGACGTGCGTACGCAAAGAAATATTCAGATTTATAAAACCGTGCACACGCACGTCCTACGCCGTTTTCCCTTTATAAATCACAATCAACTCTAAATGTGGCGCAGCTTTTGTGGCTGCATGTCACGCCTATAATTGCCCATAAATAGTCAGTGAAACGCCCCATAATTAATATTCATAGATTGAGAAATCATGGTAAACAGAGAGAGGAAACCCAAGAAACGAAACTTCACTCAATGTGAAGTAGAAAATATTGTTGGCGAGGTGGAAAAGAGGAGGAAAGTGTTGTTTGAAGGGCAAAGTGTGCCTATTACCAATGACGAAAAGGCGTTGGAGTGGCAAAAGGTTGCAGACGCTGTAAGAAAGTCGGACCATGGCCCAAATAAAAAGTGTTCAGATATCAGTCGATGTCAAAGCGTCTAGCGCTTCATCGTGAAAGTGTGTCTGCCACGGGTGGGGGAAAATTTGTTACATTACAGCAACATGTCTGCATCACAAATTATTTGGACATTGATCGAATGAAAATGCTTTCGATTAATGAAAGCATTTTCGTTCTCATTTGGTGCCCTTATTATGACAACATAAGTGCAGTCAATAGCACCGATTACATTTGGGAAACCTGACATAGCTGAAATTGCGCTTTTTGTTTGCCTGTTCACCCGTGGTGTAAGGAAACTATGTAATCATGCGACACACCAATTACACCTATTAACACGTCTGGCATAACCCGGCTAAGGTTTGGCTGTGAAATCCCAGACCTGTCAACCAATTCCCTCTGGAAAGTGCCAGTCGCCAGAAATCCAAATGTTGTAAGGACTTGAAGTGGGACTGGCACGGCGTGGTTTCTCCGAGTGCTCCTCTGTAATGCTGGGCCCAATAGAGCACAGAGGTCCAACAGGACGCCCCGAGGAAATCGGAACCGGCTCATAAACCACTCGTCCTCATTTGCCAGCAAGTCCCCCCTCCGAATCCTTCCATTTGCCACATCTTCTAACAGCACAAGATCAGCCATTGTTCATCATTACGCATTGGGTTGGCATAATGGCTTTTTATGACCATGCAGGTGATTGTATCTGATCAGCTACAGATGTCGGTATTCATGTAATTGTAAATGGGATTATGCGCAAATTGAATTAATTCCAGCTTTCAAAATGGTTCAGACATCTGTCACGATGGAACAATTGATGGATGGAAATGAAACGGACTAACGGCATATACATGAACACCATGATTCCGTAGCTGATGACATTTATGAACACAACTTTCCCCAGTGGAAAATTAAGATATCTATTTAATCTAAAGTATGTCTGCTCCGCCAGACGGACGCATCGACAAGGATATGTTTTAAACAATAATTTGTATTATTTATGAGGATGAATTACATAACATGCCAATATATGTACAGAACATGTTTGAGTGTTCTTTTTGCAAATATGTCTTTGTTTGAATTGAAGTTGATAGTAAGAACATTGTAGCAGTTGATTGTAAGAATGGCTTTGTGAAATGTTCATATTATTAAAGAGAGGCATTATTTCTATTTTGTTTAGCTACACAACGGTCTGCAGTTTCAGACAGCTTCAAGTGTTTCACACATCTACCGGCGGTGTCGCCATTTCTCATTTCACCCGTTTTTGTGCGTACGCATGGGTCAGAGTTTCCGTGAAGGACCGCATATTTTCCCGTCAAGTTTGCTTTTTATAAATCCCAATTATTGCGTACAGAGCGGCGTACGCCTTCTTTTATGCGTACACCACGTTTATAAATGAGGCCCCTGGTCCCCTGAACTACACCCCATATAAAACGTTTAGTATGAGCTGAAGAGGAGAGTTCACAAGTATTGATCTCAGAATCTGAAATGAAATCTGGAGAGATTCTGTATGGAGGAATAGTCTCAGATCCCTTGCCATGTGTTATAAAACTCAACATGCATTATAAGACTATCATTATCTTGACAAAAGGCAGTTGCACAAAGTAATAAGGGATGCCAATATTTGTGGTGCACATAAATTTGAGAAAATAGTTTTATGTTAGGACTTATTTCATTCATTCAATTGTTTTACTTCACATAAGTGTTAGATGTTTGTTATTATTTTGAATGATCAATCAATAAAGACCTTTTCTTCACAGCACGTTTTGCTCTGATTTACCAAGAGTGGCAATATTAGTGGAGGCCACTGTATAGCGGTGAGTAGCCCCAGTGAGTATACAAGTATGCTGCGGGTTGCTATTGTTGTGGAATAAAAATGTTCACAGGACGGATAAGTGCAGACTTCAACAGCTAGCTGGGGCTGGTAGCTCTCGCACCTTATTCAACACAAAGGATTTCCTGAGAGGAGTTAAGATTCCGGGAAACGGGGGGCAAACCCCCTCACTGGACCACACAGACAAGCCCAAGTGGGAAGACCAACAGATCAAATTATGTAACACAACAAATACAGTACCTATTTGATGTTTTCTTGATTGTCCCATAAAGGGAGTTTTTATTATACATACAGTGCCTTGCGAAAGTATTTGGCCCCCTTGAACTTTTCGACCTGCCACATTTCAGGCTTCAAACATAAAGATATGAAACTGTAATTTTTTTTGAAGAATCAACAACAAGTGGGACACAATCATGAAGTGGAACAAATTTTTTTGGATATTCCAAACGTAATACAGGACCTGTATATATATATATATATATATATATATATATATATATATATATATATATATAGGTCATTCTCAATAAATTAGCATATTGTGATAAAGAATCTCAAAGAATTAGCATATTTCATCTGACCAATAAAATAAGTGTTTGTAATACAAAAAAAAGAAAACGTCAACCTTCAAATAATTATGTTCAGTTATGCACTCAATACTTAGTCGGGAATCCTTTTGCAGAAATGACTGCTTCAATGAGAAGTGGCATGGAGGCAATCAGCCTGTGGCACTGCTGAGGTGTAATGGAGGCACAGGATGCTTCGATAGCGGCCTTAAGCTCATCCAGAGTGTTGGGTCGTGCGTCTCTCAACTTCCTCTTCACAATATCCCACAGATTCTCTATGGGGTCCAGGTCAGGGGAGTTGGCAGGCCAATTGAGCACAGTAATACCATGGTCAGTAAACCATTTACCAGTGGTTTTGGCACTGTGAGCAGGTGCCAGGTCGTGCTGAAAAATGAAATCTTCATCTCCATGAAGCTTTTCAGCAGATGGAAGCATGAAATGCTCCAAAATCTCCTGATAGCTAGCTACATTGACCCTGCCCTTGATAAAACACA